>CM035412.1:141225168-141307668 GCA_020310875.1 Ceratopteris richardii
GATTGGGTACAATCTCCCCCCACATACTTTGATGGATGAGTCTATGAGAGTTTTTATATTTATGGGTATTTTCATTATGTCTTGAATAGAAGATACATGAGGGAAGCACTTTGAAAAGCATGCTTTTATGAAAAATCTACTTTATTTACAAAATGCCGCTTTCTAAACGGTCTACTATTTTTACAAAAATATCTTTTTAAATATCTGAGTAAATCCATGCGCATTTTATGCCCTCATGATTCTTCACCTGCTAAATCAAAACACAATCACATTAAAAACATCAAGACATTAAAATCCATTTAACATTCCATTATTCCATAGAGTATAACATGCCTCCCACTTGACAAGCAATTGACTCAGTTCATAAGAATAAAATAGACATGGATGGCTAGCCACATGTCCAATCACTGAAAAATCATAAGCATATTCCATGTAAAAACACATGCATGGAAATGGAAAATTGGAATTTAATGTGACTGTGAATCATATGTAGAAATCAAGTGGTCATAATGTAGATTTAATGATGTCTTATGAATTCATTGAGATTCTTCAAGTGAATGATTTTTATATTTAACTAAATATCTATGATATTACTTACCAATGCGTGTAGTAGTAACATCATAACCAAGTATTTTCTCGGGAACTAAAATTTCAACATCCTCTTCAAGTAAAGGAGGATCATCTAAAATAGGAGTGAGTGTTAAAGTTCCTTTAAAGGATTTCAATAAATTAATATGAAAATCATTATGTATATTCCAATGAGAAGGTATATGATATAAAAGCATTCTCATTTATTTTTTGAATAATATGGAAAGTTCCATAATAACATGGTGCAAGTTTAACCTTAGGATGTTGTGAAATGTTTTTCAAACATCTTTTAAGTATTCATAACCATACCAAGTCATTTTCATTAAATTCTTTAGCTACTCGTTTCTTATTAACATTCTGCATGTAACATTCTTGACTCTTCTTAATGTTCCCATGAACCTCATGAAGTGTAGAAATATGATCTTGTCCAAGAGAATCAGCCATAGGGATATTAGTTTGAGTGATAGTCATGGGAGTGGGAAGCTTTGTATCATAAACAGTTTCATATGGTGCACGTTGAGTAGTGATATGTGTTGTGTTATTATATGCAAATTATAGTAAAGGAATTTTCTCATCCCACTTACTTGGATTATCTAAAGAATAACAACATAATAAATCTAAAATAGCACTATTTGTAGCTTCACTTTTCCTATTACTTTCAGGATGAAATGCAGAGCTAAAGTCTATTTCAGAACCTAAATTTTGAAATAATTCAACCCAAAAGTGGTTACAAGAATGAACATCTCAATCTGCTAGAATAACTTTTGGAAAACCATGATGTGGAAAAATACATATAATAAATAACTTAGTAGCTTGAGGTGTAGATAGAGTCTTTTTACAAGGAATTAAATAAACTTGTTTACTAAACCTATCAACAATTGTTCAAATCATATCATTATGAGATGAAGTTGTAGGAAGACCAGTAATAACATACATAGAAATGTGTTCCCATGGTCGATTAGGTATGGGAAGTGGCATTAATAATCCAAATGCTTTACCATGATGTCATTTCACACATTGACACACAATGCAATGGGAAACATATTGTGCAATATACTTTTCCATATTTATGTAGCAGGTGCATTGATGAGTCCAAAAGGCATTACCATGAATTCAAAGTGACCAATTTGAGTTCTAAAGGCAGTCTTATAAATGTCATTTTGTGTCATTCGTATTTGATGATACCCAGATTTAAGATCAATTTTGCTAAAGATACGTGCTCCATGAAGTCTATCTAGCAAATCATCTATCCTAGGAATAGGATATCTGTTTTTAATTATGATCTTATTGAGTTCTCTATAGTCAATGCACATCCTTTAAGTCTTGTTCTTCTTCTCCACTAAGAAAACAGGTGCTCCAAAGGGGGAAGAACTAGGCCTTATAAGTCCTTTGTGGAGTAGAACCTTGACTTGATTAACTATCTCTTTTTTATGTAAAGGTCCATGCCTACAAGGTGCTTTATGGGGAGAAGAACTACCAAGAAATAATTATATACTATGGTCAAGAGATCCCCTGGAAGGTGGTATTTTAGAAGGAAAATCAACCATAAATCAATCCTTATAGGAAGCCATAAATGATTTATGTGCATTAGGAAGTGTATGTGTATAATCAACTATGTTATTAACAAAAACAATACACGAATTGTAGCCTTTCTTGAATACACATTTTACTTGAGTATGACTAATTCATGGAAATGGTTGGAAGTTATACATTGCAGACAAAGAAATAGCTCGATTGTCAAAATTAAAAGTAATTGTGTGTGTATGATAATCAATGCATGGATTATAATGATGATGAAAGGCATGTCAGTATAACATCATAGGACAGCAAAGGAGCAATTAAGAATGTGCATTCATCTACATATGAAACTATACAAATCTGAATGTTATGCACTTCACTTGTAACATTACATCTATTTCCTTGAAATGCTGACTTAACTTTGTACATAGAAGGAAGTGGTTTTAATTGGATATCTTGCACTATTGTATAAGAAAAATCATGCGAACTACCATTATCATGTAAAATATTAACAAATTTACCATTAGTATTACCTTTCATGCAAAGTAAAGAATGGACATAAATTTTGTTACCCAAGGTACTTAGATTTTTCCGATGCTTCTTCGGTCCAAACAAGTTGAGTGTCTTCATGAACCACCTCCATGTTGTGTACTTGAAATCTTATAAGTTTCATATTGTTAGGTCACAACCTACATTTAGCTTTAGTATGACCAAACTTACCACAATGCCAACAAGTGATACTGGTCCTTTTCTGTTGAGCATCCATCATCATATTTTGAGGGGCTGGAAGTTTTGTAGGTTGTAAGGGGATTTTCTTATGTACTGGTGAGAAATTGTATTGAGGAGGGCACTGAAAAGTAGGGGAAGAAAAATTATTGAAAGTACACTTGAAAGGAAAAGTGGGCTTGATTGGTTGTTTTCGTTGATGCATTTGCAATGGGGATAGTATATACCTTCATTAAGTGTCCCTTTGAGGTACAATTCAAGCTCACTTAGTGTTTGAGACCCAAACTAAATAGAGCTATATTTTTAGTTTTTGCTACTTCAAAAGTAAAGAGCCTATTGTGCTTCTCACCTTTGGATATCTTCGTGAAGCCTTGACATGGATCTTCCACAAAAGCTCCATGTTGGGTGCACCTACCTTGCAAGCCTTTTTCAACTACTTGGCCTACATCTTATTAGGTTTTTTGTAATAGTGGGAACATAGAGTACCTTGCTCAGAATGTTTGTCCTACCATTGGAAGCTTTGACATTACCAATCTTCTCCACACTATGCTTTCTGTCATCCCATGTTTGAACTTCATGTCTATGCTTTGGATTTTCCAAATCAGATAAGAGAGCTATGTTACCTTTAACATGATTTTAACATCCTGAATCAATATAGAATAGATGATTATCTTCTTTACCTTCCTTGTGGCTTCGATTCATCAAGAATAATGAGTCTTCATGTTGTTGATCTTTAGAATAATTGTTGTAATCCCTTTTGTTATGGCCTCTATTGTTACTATTGAAGTTGTGTCCACCTCCACCTCTATTGCTTCCATATCCACCTCTTCCACTTCCTTTCTGGGTCTTTCCATTGAACCAACAACTCTGATTGGTGTGGTTGGTCTTATCACATGTGGCATAAGGTTGAACATTTTGGCCTTTGTTTTTGTCATGCTTTGTTCCTTCCTTCTTTGCTTTCCACTTTCTCTTGCTTGTAAACTTGACTTGGGAAGTCTACTCTTCATCTTCTTTCCTTTCAACTTCTTGTCCTTCTTATATGCATATAGAGCACTAGTTGAGTTACCATGATGGGATTTACCTTCCTTTATGCTATTGTTGGATTCTTGATTGAATATTTGTCCAAGAAAGATGTTGAAATCTGGAGTTTGCTCATCCATGATGAGGTCATACGCAATGATAAAAGATTGCCATTGCTTGTCACCTCTAATCTCATTCAGAGTTTTCCTCATGATGGCTTCTTCTTCAATCCACTCTCCAATGGATGCCAATTGATTAGCAACCTCCTTGACCTTTGTAACAAACTTAGTGATGGTTTTTTTTGGAGTCTTCTTCATCTGGTTGAACTCATTCTAGATATGTTCTTCCTTGCTTTTTTACTAGCACAAAAGAAAGTCTTTATGGCATTCCAAGTCTCTTGAGATGCCTTGCATACTCTAATATGTGGTAAAGAAAATCATAGATAGAGTTGAGTAGGTATGAACTTGCTTGAGCATCCCTTGGCCACCAAAGAGTGAGCTTATCTGCTTCCTTTTGAGTAGTTCCTCCTTTGGATCTTGTTATAGGCATTGCTTCATCACCTGATGCAATCCCATATAGATTCCATCCTTGCAAATAAGCCTCCATTCTGATTTTCCAAGCTGAATATTTTTTGCTATCAAGCTTCTCAATCATTGATGGAAAGTTTCCTCCCAATTGAAGTTGCTCTGATACTAGTGAGAGAAGATGGAGATGTTTGGAGAAGCTTGGAAGTAGGTTGTCAAGTAGTGAAGATGGTCTAGAAAACTAGGATATGACCTACCCTAGCTCTTTGAATATGTAAATTAGACCTTGTAGGCTTGTGTTTGTGCAATAAAACCCAATAGATACTTTGGAACATCAAGAAGAACAAGTTGATACGAAACAGATTGATTAGCTGAAGTAGGTACTAAAGCCTGAGATACTTTGGAACATCAAGAAGAACAAGTTGATGCGAAACAGATTGATTAGCTGAAGTAGGTACTCAATTTTTTGTCTCTCACCAACTTTCTACTACTTTGAGCTCACAATTGTGTGCAAATACTTCACTTCTTGATGCCCAATAGGATTTCAAAATGTAGTAAGGTCCTAAGCCCGAGAGGAAATGCTTAGGTAAAGCTAAAACTTGCTCAAGTTCTTGTACTTTAGCAATCTATTCTTATCCTGAGCTCGTTTATGTGCACAAGTTACACTCACTTCTTCCAATCCCCAATAGGATCGCCAAATGAATCTTTATCCTAAGCCCCAAAAAGTTGCTTATTTGTAGTTGAATCTCATTCAATTTTGTGTATGTTGGAAAACCTTTTTTTTTTTTACCCCAGGTTGACAATTGTATGCAATTGTCCATGCTTTGCTTCGATCCTCATTAAGATCAATTTTGATCTTAGTCACCCTTGAACATAAAGTACCGCCCTACTTGAATTCTACTCTAACCTAATTTAACTTTAGTGTCCAAGTCCAAGTTAAGTTTAGCTTTGTCCTATTCTTCCAAGTTACACTAACTCCAAAAGTAGGCCCAAATTCTAGAAACCTTAATCTTAACGTTTAAATTAATTCCAGCTCTAAAAGTCTAGTTTGAATTTCATCTGAACTTCTAGCCAACTACAATCACACTCACCCAATTACAAGAGCCCTTTCTTCCCCCTTCCCTCTTGGAATTTCCCCTTCTCTCTGACTCTTTCCCTCAGCCCAGATCCTTATATGTACACATTTCCCACCTTCTAGTTTATCTCTCGGCACCTCCCATTAATCACGGAGACCTTCAAGTCACTTAAGGATATTCAATGGCCCATACAGAACCCACGTGAATTGGACAACATACGTTCATTGGCATCATAGGCTAGCAATAGGAGTGTTGCATGAATAGGATGACATAGTATTCAACAAGTATGAAAATTATATCTTTTAATTCCTTTATGGTATTTGGCAAAGAGAACAACAACTTCTTTCATAGAATGCATCTTCATACCACTGATGTTTAAAAGAGACCTTCGGCCCTATTTGTGGGTATTCTCTACCCCTTTACAAAAGAAGAGAACCTGCAAACTTCAAGTAAGAAGTCATAGAATATGAGCTTTGAACCTAACAAGTCCATGTTATGTGACTTAACTAACGAGCTACACACCCACAAATCAACATAGGCAAGTTATGAGCATATCATAAGCGTTCACCAAAAAACATTTCTATGCCTAAAGCCAACTATTGGTCTCGTTTATTTGGCATGGTCACCTCTTGTTTCACCATTATAGAACATATGTCATTGTTACCCTCAACTATTGGTCTCGTTTATTTGGCATGGTCACCTCTTGTTTCACCATTATAGAACATATGTCATTGTTACCCTCAGATATGTCATGCAAAAAGAATATCATGGAGCACTTATTTTGTATTAAATATTTGATTGTAGCCCATTTGCACCCGTAGAGGACCTCAATCTTCATATATATGTGGCTTTGCAATGTCGTAAGGAAGGACCATAAATAGACCTTTCCATGCAAAAAAGGCGATAGGACCAAGATCAAAGTTGGGAAAGGACCAAGGAGTAAGCTAACAGGATCGGAATTGTGAACCAAGTCAGGCACATTTGTAGCTTGAGGGAGAAATAAACTGGGTAAGTTGCGAGAGATAACTACATATAGGTGCATTTATTTGCACATTCTACGCACGCAAGACCTTATCCAGTCATATAAGATAATCGGTTGGCTCCTTGAGTTTTCTTTTTTTTTTGGTTTAAGTGATTGAACGATGGTTTCCTAAGAATAAAAGCAAATGGATCAAGTATGCACGTTGAAATAAAAATGAAACCCTCGATGCCCGTCAAGTACATTTCTTGCTACAAAGAGCTACAATATGTGAACAATAAGCTTAAAACCAAGTGGGCTCTGGTAGATTGTCGGAAAGAAAATTAGACTTCAAAAACATATCAGTAGGAAGCAAGCTCTACTGGGAGAAGTGGACGGTTGCTCCGCGACTCTCTGGAATGCCATCAGAGGGGAGGTCCTATGGAAGATTTGGTGGGAAAGATATGCTTGTAACTTTGGTGACTCCCCCATAGAGTGGTCGATTGAGAATTCATTGTTCCTCCTTGGCAAAAGGATCGCTAATTGTAAGAAACCCCCCCTTTAGGCATCATCAAGTGCTCCTTTTGATCAACAATAAGCTTAAATCCATGTGGGCCCCGCATGAGGGTGATGAGAGGGTGACTAACCTTCTTTGTAATGCCATCTAAAGTCTGTAAAAGCTACCCTTGCTTTGTAGGATTCAGGATTCAGGGGATCCCATGGGCACTAGTCCCCTTCTCTTCTACTTTTCTTTTAATTAATTCAAGTCCGAGAGAGTAGGCTAAGACCGAACTTCCTTTAGTTTTAGAAAAAAAAGTACATTCCTTGCTAACAAACTGCCTCTCGAGAACTACTTAGTAATGCCTTGACAAATATTTTTTTTCATGAAATTAGGACAGAGGTCTTCCAAATTTTTACTAGCCTCCACTTTCGTAGTTTTAAGATACTTCATACAATGTGGACATTGGTTGATGAAACATCAGCTTATGTGCATGTAAGCATGTAAACACGATGAGAATCAATCCTTTTCCATGCAGAGTGGAACAAGAGCAGGGAGCTCAACCAACCTGGAGTTTGCCCCCATAAGTTTGTTCCTGAGCATCCCTTTATGCCCCTTTTTTTCCTTCTGAAAAGGGGTCTTATCGAGAACGTGATGCTGCTTTTTCCACGTGCGCTCTTAGTTCACAAGAAGAGCCACCATAAAATTACATCAACAAGAATTCAAAACCAAAGATATTGCTCGTATACACATGAGCAACACACATCCATTAACTGAAGCCCTTCATCTTGTATACCTCCATGACTACATGAATGGACAATAATTGTCAATGTAACCTGATCTGATTCTATACCTTGTCTCAACATCATATCCAATATGAAGAACACCCTCTCATTATTTCCATCTTGAACATATTCCTACCCTTATCATACTTCATCTTCAACATATTCCTACCCTTATCATACTTCCTGCTACCACATCTTGGATGACCATGTTATCAAATATGTTCCATATGTCTATAAGCATTCCGCAGCCAGTTTAGGTGGCAAACAATCCACTATCAATAGACAATCCTCTTGCAAATTGACCATATTAAAGAATCTCAGCATGTGTGTGTGGTCCTCTACACCCAACGTAAGGCCTACACACCCTTTTTACGCATACGAAAATGCAAGCGCATAAGGTCAATAACCTTTGTTGTGCATCCATGGGTAACAACCCAAAAGTTGTTCAGGATACTCAATTTTAAAATGTCCAAGAAAGCTCCCGTACATATTTACTAGCGTGTTTTCAACCAGCATACTCTTCAAATATTCCACATCTCACATACAATTGACCACACCTAGAACCAAGTTAGGCATCAACCTGTGGCTTCCACATCTCTTCCAGCTCCCCTCCCAATTGCTTTGTGGAGTGAAGACTACTCCTTTTTCAATGAATCCATGGTAGGAGTACTAGCAGCAAGTACAAACTTGCACTAGTCAGTCACTTATTCACCCCATCCATCATGACTATCATGAACAAAGTCTTTCTCTTTGGAACTTTCGATGTGTTGGGAGCATCCCCCCATGAAGCATTCATTGCATAAACACCATTCTCTCCTCCTAGCCACCATACAAGATCATAACTTATCCCTGCCAATGATCATTCTTCTTGCAAGAATACCTCATTAGGGGAAAAAATGAACCCTGCATGGGCCTTTTATATTAGAGAGTGATTAGTGATGGACCAATCAGAAGAGGCTAGTGGTCATAGTCTAGGCTCTTAATCAACTAGTCTAGGTATAGGCTTCCCTTGGTTTGCGCCATTCAAAACCACATAAACATGCTAAAATTTGTGGTCGTGTTCCGTAGGTAGTTTTTCAAAGACATAGGATTCAAACTCAACCCTTGGATGCCCTTCAAGATTCAATGGCTAAGATTATTTCTTAAGAAATGGGCCACTTATGGCTAAGATATTTCTTAAGAAATGGGCCACTTTAAATTAGCCCTTAGATGTGGCTTACATCTGATGTGTATGATTGCCCCCAAAAGAAAAAAAAGCACCTTCAATTTGGGTCATTTGATCTTGAAAGGATGAGATTTGATCCTTACATGGATCACTTCCTATTCAATCCACACCATCAATCCTCCACCACATCCAATGGACAAAAAGCTATGTGGATCCCAAACTTCTTTCTCTCTCTTACCATGAACTTTTGAACTTTTTTCTTTTAGTGATAGTGTGTGCACTTATTTTGTCTTTTGGTGATAATAGATTAGCTTTCAATCTCTAGCATCAAAGTGAAATGTGATCCGACAACTGAGGCACTACAACACATCAAGGGCATACCGATGGTCACGGGTCGGCGTCGGTATGACCATCAAAACATTTTGGAAAACCAACTAGGCAATGGATGCGTCGGTACAACTACGTCGGTATAAGCATCGGTATAGCCTCGGTAATTTACTGGAAACTACCGACGCCCTATTTTAACCGGGCCCGAGAGCAAAAATTTGATTTTTTGAGCGTTTTGAAACTAGATCTTCTACTATCGACTTTGCACGCACGAACAATCTATCTCTGTTTCTCTCTCTCTCTCTCTCTCTCTCTCTCTCTCTCTCTCTCTCTCTCTCTCTCTCTCTCTATCTATCTATCTATCTATCTATCTATCTCTCTCTCTCTCTCTCCCTCTCTCTCTCTCCCCCTCCCTCTCTCTCTCTCCCCCTCCCTCTCTCTCTCTCTTTCTCTAAGCACACCTCTATTTTTCTAGATCTGAAGTTTTGGTAAGTATATCGCACATACTTTAGCACTCTTTTTTCTTTGTTTATGTTTTTCCTTTTCTAATATCTTCTCTTTTTAGCTTTGCAATAGATTTTGGGATCAAGTCTTTACAAATTCGACGGACAACTTCAAGTGGATTTTGATGACAACGATTCAAACAATTACATTGATGTAAGTGATTGTTTTGTTTTCGATTGACATAGAGAGAGAGAGAAAGAGAGAGAGAGAGACATATACATATACATACACACTCACATATACATACAATACACTCACATATGTACAAATGCATATGCATACACACATGCATATGCATACACATGCATATGCATACACACATGCATATGCATACACACATGCATATGCATACACACATGCATATGCATACACACATGCATATGCATGTGTATGCATACACACATGCATATGCATGTGTATGCATACACACATGCATATGCATACACACATGCATGTGCATACACACATGCATATGCATACACACATGCATATGCATACACACATGCATATGCATACACACATGCATATGCATGTGTGTATGCATACACACATGCAAATGCATACACACATGCATATGCATACACACATGCATATGCATACACATGAGAGAGAGAGAGAAACATATACATACCCACTCACATATGTATAAACACACTCACGTATACATACACACTCACATATACACACACTCACATATACACATACATGCATATGCATACACACATGCATATGCATACACACATGCATATGCATACACACATGCATATGCATACACACATGCATATGCATACACACATGCATATGCATACACACATGAATATGCATGTGTGTATGCATACACATGCATATGCATACAAAGATGCATTTTAACATCTCCACATTGGATCAGATGGGATCTCCACGTACACCTTGGAGAGCGCATGACCATGACGACTCCAAGATATATCACATGCGTAATGGAGCTCATATCATGGATGCAGCTGGAAAGTCCATGCGTCAGCGCATTCGACAACTTTGTTCCATAGAGTTTGGACATTTTGTAATGTTAAAATGGAGCAAATAGGATAATGATTCCAAAAATTGTATCACACAATCAATATATGAAGAGTACCGGCCAGCACCTAGACATCCTATTGTGAGTTCGGATTGGATTCAGCATATGGCACGCGAGGTGATGTCTCATCGACAGTCCGAAGCTTGCGATGCTTTCAGAGCAGGCTTACCAAAGCCTGTGTGGTTAGATGTTGAAGAGTGGGAATCGATTCAAGATGAGCAACAACATACTCTTGATCGATATCGTCAACAACGAGATGCGGCGGCCACACGTTTAGATACGGTTGGAACGTTGCATTTAGGTAGCGACGGATACGACATTATGCGCTACCAATTTGTAAGTATCATTTTAATTATTGAATTTGTTTGTGTTAAGAAAATCATTTATGTTCATCTAACATTTTGCATATTTATTATAGGAGTTGGCAGTGGGTCGTCCTCCGACGCGAACCGAAGAAGCTTATGAATATCGTCATGGATTGGCTACACTGTTGCAGGACTTAGAGGGACGCGATGCAATCATTTCATGGGAGAATCTATGATTAGGTAAACGTATAGCTTGGTTTCATATTTTTTGTTGTTTATAAATGTCATGTCAATTTTTCTCATTTTACACATATGCTTTGTTGCACGATTGTAGGTGTAAATGTTTTGATCCCTTTGTGTATATGTATGGTAGTGATTTGCCACAATTTTGTATTACACTCCTATGTGGCAATGATGTACCATAATTTTGTATTCGATTCCTATATCGAAGTGTTTTTTCACATTGCTACAATTTTGTATTACACTCCTATGTGGCAATGATGTACCATAATTCTGTATTCGATTCCTATGTGGAAGTGTTTTGTCACATTTTGTATTCGGTTCCTATATGGAAGTGCTTTGTCACACTCTTGTACATCCTTCATTTATGGAATATACAACTTTTTGTACATGATTCATGGTTCATTTCATGTTTTGGTTGCCATTAGAGTACATAACACATGTACTCGGTTTAGAGTTGGGCAGAGTGTATTGTCTTTTGCTAAACAACATCATGCTAAAAGACAACACACTCTGCCCAAAAAAAATTATGCAGATATGGTTGTCGGTATGGGCATCAATACACCCAGCACAGTCATCGGTATGCACGTCGGTACCCTAGTATGGGTATCGATATGGACGTCGATATAACCGTCGGTATTATTGACAGCTACACTGACGTTTATACCGGCACCTATACTGAGGAGTATACCGACGTTATGTTTTCGACGCGTATACCGACTGCAACATCGACATCGCGGGAAAATTATGCCCGTTCATTTTCCTCGATAACAGCCTCAGTATACGCTCGATATGTTGTAGTGGGATTACATGCAAATCATGATATTTTCTTCGCTCTCTTCATGTGGTTGTTGTTATTTTGTCTTTTATTTCCAGAGAGTGTGCTCTTATTTTGTCTTCTAGTGCCCATTTTTTTTCCATTTGATCGTGGCCATACAATCAAGAAATGCAATGGCTAAAAATGCACAAGAATTCTCTCTTTGAGCATTCTTCTTTTTTATTCTTTATTTTAAGTGACAATACCACTAGTGGTATTTCCCAACCTCTTAATCCACTTTATTAGCCATTTTAATTCTTTAAAATTAGGAATGCTTATAAGGCCTAGGCAAGTCTCACTTTTTTCCCTAATGTATAATCACACATTTTTCTTCCAAAATAGAAGCTTATTAGTGCATAGAAATTAATATTTTTATTGGCTAACATACTCCCCTCCACTTGGTTGTGAAGTCTTCCCAGACAAGCAATCGATCCTACAAATATAGCTTGGACATCAACACATATATCAATAATATAATTCTTGTGCATACCTTTCCATTGTAGCAGTCATTCCTCAATTCACATGCACTTATTGGAGAGATTAGATATTGGTTCTAGAAACATCACCAACGAATGCATACAATTTATTTATTCATGAGATCGTCTACTAGCAAGCACATACATGAAGTTCTCTTTTCATCATGCACACCACATCCTCATTCATACATCACTAAAATAAGCATGGTTCCAACCAAAAAGAACACATTCATACCCTTTTTATGCCTTGACCTATAGTGTGCTTCATTTTGTTTCTTACAAAAGCAATGGTATTGTAATAAAATGAGAAAATAGAAAC
Organism: Ceratopteris richardii; assembly: GCA_020310875.1. NCBI lineage: Eukaryota > Viridiplantae > Streptophyta > Polypodiopsida > Polypodiales > Pteridaceae > Ceratopteris > Ceratopteris richardii. The sequence continues at coordinate 141,238,070 of CM035412.1, forward strand.
TACCAAAATGAACATTGCCATACCAAAATGAAATCAAATAGGAGATGTGGAATACCCAAAATGCATATCCCCTTATTGCTTCTTTTTTTCACTATGTAAAGATAACCTACAGCTGAGGACTCTATAAGAACCCCCGTCTTCATCCTATAGAAGTAATCGAGACACGAGGACAAGTCAATCCCTACATCAAAACCCTAGAATGACACACACTCTATGACAACCTTTAGTTAGATCATACAAGTTCATAAAGCAATATCCATTGTACCACCTCACTAAGATCTCCTCATCTATGCATATACAATATCCATGCCCTCGTGATTGTTAGCTCAAAGTTAGTCGACATGTCGCAAGCCATCATATACCAAACAACCCTCACATGCATACGACATTCCCTTCCAAGCGATCATCACCCCCTCCTCTCTCACTCTCCCCCTTAGGAGTGGGAAATATCTCCACATATGAAATTTTTCTTAAATTTTACACGTTGGCCTACGTTGCAATTGGATGTGACTCGTGGCCTCTACCACCTGGTTGAGTTGATTCCACCCATCTATCAACATAGTGCAGTGCACAACATGCAACAACAAACACGATATACACACAACATTTAAAACCTATCCCATAGCAAAGCTAGATGTGGCTGGCCATCTTGACTGCCTAACCAAGATAGCTCCACCTATGTACCAACCCACTATGGCACGTAGTTAGGATACAAACACAAACTACACATTTCATGCATATAGTGAAACTAGCTATGGTTTGTGATCCTAACTACCTGGCTAGGAGTATCCCACTTGCCTACTAGCCCACCATAGTGAACTGGCGCACACACATACAACACATTTGTTTTTCTTGTCCTCATTTTTTATTTTTATTTTTATTTTTCAATAACTTTCCCAAGTCTTGAGAATTACGGAGACAAAGAAAGTTTTTACCCCACCTTTCTCGCACATACACATAAACATATATATTCCTTGGCCTTTGACAGATCAACTTTCTCCTCACCTGACTCCCTTAGTCATAGATCCTACATGTGCATAGTTTATTTGACCCTCCCAAAGTAAGTACAAATGGCTACAACTCAGTATGTCATATGTCTATCCTCAAATGGTCATAGGATGTGTGTATCATAGAGGTCTCATCCAGCCTCTTCTCGTGCTCGTCTCTCAACAACCCTCCTAGGGTGAGTCTGGTTCAATTTTAGGAGCTCCATCATTGCTAGCTATTGAGGTGTGGTCTGCCCAAACCCAAATGATATCAACGTTTTGAATGATGTTGGTCCTAGGTCTCACTATCAAATAGTCAATGTTAAACTCTAGTCCCCCAATAATTACACTTACAATTTTCAAGAATCTTACATATTTTACTTGAGTTTGTTTAGCCATTTGTAGGGACATAAGAGTATCCTCCATTGGAGTGAGCCCAAGTGTTTTCATCATTTGTTATGTCAGTAAGTTCATTGTTGCTTCATTGTCCAACTCGGCACCTAGGACTACATATCTTTTGATCTCTACAGTTACCATAGGAGCATTCCAGTCAATTTTGTGTTGTGATACTCTAAATTGCACCTTGTATCTCTTTTTCCCATTTTTTCTTCTCATGAGACTTTCAGGACTTCTTGATGTATTCATTGTAGAACTGTTTCCTACATACAAGAGAGCATTTCAATAGAGTATCAAGGTCTAATGTGAATTTCATTTTGGCCAATCTCTGCATGATATCAATTTCTCCTTCACTTTTCTTTTTCTTTTGAAGTTTTGTGGTTTTCAACCTTTCAAGGAATGGGGGATACCTTGTATGAATCTCTTTGTAACCGGCACTAGTATTTCTACATCATTCCCTTCTTCTTACTCTCTTTGTGAAAAAATTTCTTCTTCCTCTTCCACTTCTAGTTCACTATGCTCATGTGTCTTTTCCTGAGCTATGGTTTCACTCTTCTTTTCTCCATCCCCCTTGGTGTATTATTGGATTCATCTAACCACTGCTATAGTAGGTTCTTTTTTAACTTTGTACCTTGGTCTACGTCTATAAAATATGTACAAGAACTTGGTCCTTCTTGAGATTCTAGTGTTTTGAATACTACCCCTATAGTAGGGAATTATTCTTATACCTTAAGAATGGGTTGTCTTTTCATTTTGAAGTAGTTTGACGATTCCATTGGCCCCTTACCTTTGCCATTCTTGGCTTTCTTTTTTGGACAATCTTCCTCGTACTATCCTTCTCTGGTACAATACCTGCATGACAGAGTGAATCCAACTGGATTCTTTTCATTTGGACACACAGCTTGAATATGTCCATCAACTCCGCATCTGTCTTGTTTCCCAATGCAGTATAGGTAGTTCACTCTGAACTGGAAATCCTGTGTAAGGACGCTCCCTTGTGTTCAAAGATGACATGATCCCTTCTTCATACGCTACTTTTTGATAGCATTAGTCCTCAATATGATTTAGTTTGTTGCAAAAAGTGAAGAATCGTTTGGGAGGTGGTCTATCAACAACTAATCTTGAGATTGTGGGGCATTTTGTGGCTATATGGCCATAGCCAAAAAAATTCCTACAACATATATTAGATCTAAGCACACCTTGGTTGTTATTTGAGCCCGCATTAGGCTTCACATTATATGTCTCTTGAGTAATGGTGGCTTCTTTTATTGTTTGGGTCACGAGTTCCACTATTTGTTCATCTATTAATGCAAGTTTAGTCTCACCTGACATACTCATGGTCATGACAAAATATAGTGTAGTCAAAGTCAGCTTTTGTAGGCTTGATCCCTTAAGGGTGCACCTCCTAGTCCTTCCAGTGGCCCATATAGAAGCTCTCTCCACCTTTGTTGGCTTAATTTCTTCTTCCCAAACTCTAGCTTCTTCCTTTGCAGTTGTCAAGCTTGTTGGCCATCAAAGGCTTATATGTTACTACATATTGCAGTCTCATGGTCCTGTGATGAACCTTCTTTTTAGTGTTTCATCGTTTGGAGCATTTGCAGCCATTTTCCTAACTAGTGTTCCCATGCATTGTACATAATGATCTATGCTTTCGTTCACCCCATCTAGCATATTATCCAGGTGTCAGGCAAGTTAGTCTTGAAATCCTTGCCTTCAAAATTTTGCCAAAATAGCATCCTTTAACATCTAATATGTTCCCCTCTCCTGAGGTGTTAGATTTCCATACCAGTTAGCTACCTTCTCTCTTAGTGTTGTAGGAAAAAATTGTAATTTCTACCCTTATTCTACAACTTCATTTGCATCGTAGGTTACATCAAAAAGTTAGATGAAGTTGTCAGGATCCTTATCCCAAAGACTTGAGAATCTAGAAAAGTCTCCCAAACTTCTTCGGATCCCCACTAGGATCCCCAAATGAATCTTTATCCTAAGCCCCAAAAAAGTTGCTTATTTGTAGCTGAATCTCGTTGAATTTTGTGTATTTTGGAGAACTTTTTTTTTACCCTAGGTTGACAATTGTATGAAATTATGTGTGCTTTGCTTCGAATCCTCAATAAGATCAATTTTGATCTTAGTCATCCTTGAACAAAAAGTATTGCCCTCTTGAATTCTACTCTAACCCAAGTTAACTTCAATGTCCAAGTCCAAGTTAAGTTTCACTTTGTCCTATCCTTCCAAGCTACACTAACTCCAAAAGTAGGCCCAAATTCTAGAAACCTTAATCTTAATGTTTAACTCAACTCCAAGTCTAAAAATTCAGCTTGAATTTCATGTGAATTTCTAGCCAACTACGGTCACACTCACCCAATTACAACAGCCCTTTGTTTCCCCTTCCCTCTTGGATTTTCCCCTTCTCTGTAACTATTTCCTTTAGCCCAGATTCTTATTCTTTTACTCGACTAAGAAAACAAAATCAATGGAAAGTTATTATTTTACTCCATCTAAGTTTGTGATGTAAGGATGCTCCCTTGTGTTCAAAGATGACATGATCCTTTCATCATATGCTATTTTTCGATAGCATTACTCCTCAGTATGATTTAGTTTGTTGCAAAAAATGTAGAATCTTATGGGTGTTGGTCTATCAACAACCAATCTTGAGATTGTGGGGCATTTTCAGAATATATGGTCATAGCCGCAACATTTCCTTCACCATATATTAGATCTTAGCACACCTTGGTTGTTATTTGAGCCTACATTAGGCTTTACATTATATGCCTCTTGAGTACGGGTGGCTGCTATTATTGCTTGGGTCGCCAGTTCCATTATTGGTTCATCTATTAATACATGTTTAGTTTCACCCGACGTACTCGTGGTCGTGACAAAAGCAAGTATAGTCAGAGTCAGGCTTTTGTAGGCTTGACTCCTCAAGGGTGCACCTCCTAGTCCTTCCAGTGGCCCATATAGAAGCTCTCTCCACCTTTGTTGGCTTAGTTGTACTTCTTCCCAAACTCTAGCTTCTTCCTTTGCAGATGTTAAGTTCGTTGGTTGTCGAAGGCTTACATGTTGCTGCACAATGCAGTCTCTTAGTCCTACGATGAACCTTCTTTTCACTCTTTTATTATTTGGAGCATTCACAACCATTTTTCTAACTAGTGTTTCCATGCATTGTATGTAATGATTATGCTTTCGTTCACCCCCTGTAGCAGATAATCCATCTATCGGGCAAGTCAGTCTTGAAATCCTTGCCTCCAAAATTTTTCCAAAAAAAGTATCCTTTAGCATTTGATATGTTCCCCTCTCCTGAGGTGTTAAATTTCCATACCAATTAGCTACCTCCTCTCTAAGTGTTGCAAGAAAACTTGTAACTTCTACCCTTGTTCTACAACTTCATTTGCATCATAGGTTACTTCAAAAATTTGGATGAAGTTGTTAGAATCCTCATCCCAAAGACCCGAGAATCTCGCTCTCCCAACGGGGATTTTGTGTGTCATTCAAATAAAGAGATTACTTCAATGTTGCTTGTTAGACTCAAGAAATGACAGGAGGAGATGGTTGAACCACACCCTAAGGAGGAGGATTAGGAAGCAACCTCAACCATGGCTTTTGGGGCAAGTGGTTAGCCCATCATACTCCTAACTGACAGGTCATGAGTTCAATTCCCACAATTGGTATCAAAGCCTAGGAAGTAGGATTCAGTAAGATGGATCCACATCATGTTGTGGCATGGCACATCAAGGGATACATCTCACCAAGATACATCTTCTCAGGGTACAGCATGGCATCTCAAAGAATAGAGTGTATCTCCCAATCCGTAGGTCAGATTTAGATATCTAAGACACCATTGGAAAGCTCTCAGAACTAGCATTCCAATGGAAGCAGTATATTGAGAATAACCTAGCATGGGTGAGAACGAGGTTTAATATACTGAGGTTGAGAATAAGGGGCTCAAGGGACCAAGGTTGCGAACAAGGCAAGTCTGTAGGCAAGTGGCCAAAGAAGCAGAAAGGCAAGGTTCAAGAGACCAATGTTGAGAGCAAGGGTTCAAGAGACCAAGGTTGAGAACAAGAAGGTTCAAGATGTTAGATATGCTAAATACTCCACCCTCATGTAACCACAAATTATCCATGGTGCTCTAATTTGTAAGGCCCCCATTATGAGGAGAAGCCATTATGAGAGCCCGGACACTTGTGGAACCCTAACTTCCAAGTTAGATGAGGTCTATGTGTGATCATTGATGGTTGTAGATGATCTTTGTGAGCCTAGCCATTAGGTTAGGTAGGGCATAAACTTCCAAGCCACTGGGTTGCCATTTAAGGTGAAAATAAGGGGGGAGTGCAGAGGGGGGCTTGCCCCCTTCTACGGGGTCCGGGGAGCCTATCCCCCTATCCGATAGGGCCGAGATGGTAGGACTTCTGGTCATGGAGATATTGTTGGATCGTATATTTTACCGACTATTTTGTATCTCCTGACTACATTTATCTATACCGAACCACCTTGTAACAGCTATATAAGAACGGCCTAGGTTGAGCTTTACATCGCATTGCACACTAGTAAGCCCTTCATCTAGAGTCTGTCTAGATCGCCATCTAAGCTCCACATTGGGAGTGCACGGGTGGACAACACCATCATTGTAAGTGCATTATGCTCGGCAATCTGAGAATTTGAGTTCTCTATATCTAAGTCTGCGTCTATCTTTGTCTGTGTTTTTCTCTCAACTCTATCTACACGTCTATTCCACTGTGCTATTATTTTCTTACATGGTATCGAAGCTCAGGAGGCTCTGAGTGGTGTAGAAGCAGAAATGCAGAGGTTGCAGAGATCTGAATGACAAAAGAGAGAAGATGTCAAGTAGTGCATCATCATCTACGACTGTGAGTCAAGGTGGTTCAACAGGAGTAGGTGGCGCACAAACAGGAGCAGCAATGAGGCCGATCATCCCAACATTGCGGATATGGCCACTAACCTTCACAGAAGGTAAATTTGATGGTACAAACTACACCATGTGGAAGTTTGAAATCACTTCTATCCAAGTTGATTCATATGAGCTTTTGGAGATTCTTCTTGGGACTGATCATGAGCCCCAAGAAAGACCTGATCCAAATAATCCTAGTCGAATAATTCTTCCTTATGCTAATCTTCTACGTACTTGGAAACATAGAAATGCATATGCACTTTGTGCTCTAGTTACAAGTACTTCTCATAGTGTTCTAACTCTCATTCATCATACTACAAAGGCATGTGAAGCATGGAACATATTGAGAAATCAATATGAAACTCGTAATCAGACATGGATTAAGAACTTAGAGAATCAGCTTGCTGCAGAATGCTTTGCTGATGCAAAGACTACAGAGGTGTTTATCACTCGCATAAAGAGTCTATGAGATCAAATGGCAGGAGCACGTGTTCAGAAGTCAAGTGAGGAGCTACTTCAGAATTGATTTTGAATCAGTCCACCTAAGTTTGATGGTTTGGTAACTGCTCTTAGTACTCAAATAAGACCTCAACCACTAAATTTTGAAGAATTCAGTGCCTTACTCTTGGAGGAGGAGTTGTGGCTCAAGGCAAGGAGTGGTGGTAACAAAGGAGATGCTACATTCACAGCAAATGCCAAAGGAGGCAAAGGAGACTCTTCAAAAGATGGAGACAAAAAGAAGAACGACAAAAAGAAGTTCAAGGGAGAGTGTTTCCACTGCAAGAAGAAAGGACACTAAATCCAAGACTATCATCAAGAAGGCAGAAGAGAAGAGTGCCTCTTCAAAAGGTGGAAAGGGCAAGGAGTCTGCCAACACAGTAGAAACAGAGCTTGAGTTATTTGTTACGATAGAACAGGTGTGGTCCTCAACTTAAAATTCAGGAATAGATGACTCATGGGTGTTGGACAATGGTGCATCTCATCACATGAAGAGTAGAAAAGACTTTTAGAGTTCCTTATAGCCTCTAAAGGAACCCATCACAATAAAGGTAGCGAACAATGCAAGATGTCCTGCAGAGGGCGAAGGTATGGTTTCTTTCATTAACTCTAATGGCGATTTCAGAAAGCTTTCAAATGTGTTCTATGTTCCACAAGTAAAATGAAATCTACTTTCATTAGCTTCTATAATTGATCAAGGTCATCAAGTATCTTTCATTAAGACAGGAGCTAAGATTATGGACGGTAACAACAACATTGTTGGGACTCGCATAAGGAGGAACAACCTGTATGAGTTTTGTGCTCATATAGCCACTAAAAATGTGGGCACAACTAAGCTATGGCATAAGAGATTCGGCCACACTAGATACCCCGTACTGAACCAGATGCATCGAAGGGGTATGGTTGCACACCTACCATTGATTGCAGAAATGAAGGAACCATGTGAAGCTTGCATGATGGGCAAGCAACAGAGGAAGGCATTTCCACAAGAAAGCAAGAACAGGGCAAGCTATCCTCTAGAGTTGGTGCATGCTGACTTGTGCAAAAAAATGCCTACACAAGCCTTGGGTGGATCTTCCTACTTCATTTTACTTTTCGACGAGTATAGCAGGAAGATATGGGTGTACTTCCTTTGCGATAAGGCTCAAGCTTTTGGTAAGTTTAATGAATGGCTTCAGCTTGTTGGAACTGAAATAGGGAAGAAGATGAAGAAATTCAGGACAGATGGTGGTCGTGAGTTCACATCAAAAGAGTTTGAAGATTTCTGCAAGAGTAAGGGAATCAAGCATCAACTCACAGTGGCACATAGTTCTCAACAGAATGGTGATGCAAAACATCATAATCAAACCATCATGGAGATGGTGAGATGCATGTTGAAAGGAAAGGGTTTGTCTAATCAATTTTGGGTAGAGGCTATCAACACTACTGTCTACATCTTGAATCAAGGCTACACCAAGGCACTTGATGGAAAGACTCCACAAGAAGCCTACAGTAGTAAAAAGCCTTCTGTTTCCCATTTCAAAGTATTTGGAAGTGAATCTTATGTACATGTTCCAGATAGGGAGAGAAACAAGCTTCAACTAAACAGCATCAAGTGTATCTTCCTAGGGTATAGCAAAGATAAGAAGGCTTATAAGCTTTATGACCCTGAGGCTAAGAAGATCATGCTGAGTCATGATTTGGTGTTTAAGGAGGAGCAGCCACATGCAGTGGAGGAGGAAAAGAGAGCTTCCACTTTATCATCAGGTGAAGGTCCAATCCACTATGAACCCAGCCTAAGAGCTATCCCTTCTACACAAGAGAAGGAAGCATCATCTTTAGATGATGAGTGTGAAAGTCACCAACGTGCTAACACCCAAGTGGAAAAGCCATTGCCATGTTGGGTGAGGCAGCTCTATGATTCTGCAAACCCCATCCCATAGTCACTAGAACAAGTTGCAGATGGGCCGAGGTGATCAAAGAGAATATAGGAACAAAGATGGTCAAGCACCCATATTGTAAACACAACCTTGATGCCTGATCTCATTCAAGAAGAAGCAAAGGAACCAACCAATGTGGAAGAGGCACTCCATGATCTGAATTGGAGGGCTGCCATGCAAACAGAATACAAAAATATCATGAAGAATGGAACTTGGGAGCTAGTGCATCGACCCCCTAAGCGTAAAGTTATTGTCACCAAGTGGGTCTGGAAGCTAAAGTACAAGGTTGATGGTACTCTAGAAAAGTATAAAGCAAGACTGTTTCACAGGGCTACTCACAAGTTGAAGGCATTGACTTTTGTGAATCATTTGCCCCGACTGCGAGAATGACTACTATCCAAGTAGTACTAGCACTGGCTTCACATAAGCATTGGCCAGTCTATCACATGGATGTCAAATAAGCATTCCTGAATGGAGACCTCAAGGAGGAGGTATATGTGTCTTAGCCACTAGGGTTTGAGGCTCCCCATTTAGAGAACAAGGTATGTAAGCTGAAGAAGGCATTATATGGGCTATAACAAGCCCCTAGAGCATGGTGCCAATGGATAGATAAGTATCTCTTGGATCTAGGTTTCAAAAGATGTGCTTCTGATGCTAACTTGTATATTCTAATAAGAGAGGAGGGAAGACAATTGTGATTGTACTCTATGTAGATGACTTTGTAATTGCAGGAAATGATGATGCTCTTCTTCAACAAACAAAAGATGCCTTGAGTTCAGAATTTGAAATGATAGACTTGGGCTTAATGCATTAATGCTTAGGTCTTGAAGTTTGGCAGGAACCACGGAAGATTTTCATCTCTCAACAAAAGTATGCAAGGTAGATATTTAAGGCATTCGACATGGAGGATTGCAAGGAAAGTTCTACACCTATGGAGGTCAACACAAAATTATCTATTGAAGATACTTCACCTTCAGTGGATATTAGAAGATACAGGAAATTAGTTGGAAGTCTCATCTACTTGTGCAATAGCAAACCAGACATCTCTTATGTTTTTGGCGTAATATGCAGGTTCTCTAATAACCCTTGCCAAACTCATTGGAAGGGAAACATGCGGATACTCAGGTATGTGAAAGGAACCACTAATTATGGTATTCTTTATGAAGAAGGATCATCTCTAGTTGGATACTGTGACTCAAATTGGGCAAGAGCTATTGATACCAAAAAATCAATTTCAGGATATTGCTTTTCTTTAGGATCAGGGATTTTCTCTTGGATTAGTAAGAAGCAACCGAATGTAGCATTATCTTCTACTGAAGCTGAGTACAAAGCTTCATGCATTGCAGCATGTGAAGCAGTATGGTTGAGGAGGATCCTATGGCACATAGGAATACAAGGACAAGAGGCTACAGAGTTGAAGCGTGACAACCAAAGTTGCATGGCCATCACCAAAAATCCTGTTTTCCGTACACATACCAAGCACATAGAAATTTAGTAGCACTATGTGCATGAGTTGATTGAGGACGGGGTCATGGAGATAAGCTATTGTCCTACTGAAGAAAATGGAGCAAACATCTTCACCAAGGCTCTTGGGAGAGAGCAACTTCTTTGACACTTTCCAAAGCTTGGGATTGGACTAAGGAGGTAGGTAGTTCACCGTAGGGTGGACATTGAGGGGGGTGTTAGATATGCTCAATAATCCACCCTCATGTGACCACAAATGATCCATGGTGCTCTAATTTGTAAGGCCCCCATTATGAGAAGAAGCCATTATGAGAGTCCAGACATTTCTGGAGCCCTAACTTCCAAGTTAGATGAGGTCTATGTGTGACCCTTGATGGTTGTAGATGATCTTTGTGAGTTTAGCGGCAACACAACAGAAACAGAGCTTGAGTTATTTTTTACGATAGAGGAGGTGTGCTCCTCGGCTGAAGATTCAGGAACAGATGACTCATGGGTGTTGGACAGTGGTACATCTCGTCACATGATGAGTAGAAAAGAATTTTACAGTTGCTTACAGCCTCTAAACGAACCCATCACAGTAAAGGTAGGGAATAATGCAAGATGTCCTGCAGAGGGTGAAGGTATGGTTTCTTTCATTAACTCTAATGGCGATATTAGAAAGCTTTCATATGTGTTGTATGTTCCACAAATAAAATGAAATCTACTTTCACTAGCTTTTATAACTGATCAAGGTCATCAAGTATCTTTCACTAAGACACGAGCTAAGATTATGGACGGTAACAACAACATTGTTGGGATTGCCATAAGGAGGAACAATCTGTATGAGTTGTGTGCTCTTACAATCACTACAAAAGTGGGCAAAAGTAAGCTATGGCATGAGAGATTTGGTCACTTTGGATACCCTGTACTGAAGGAGATGCATCACAGGGGTACGGTTGCGCACCTCCATCGATTGCAGAAATAAAGGAACCATGTGAAGCTTGCATGATGGGCAAGCAACAGAGGAAGGCGTTTCCACGAAAAAGCAAGAACAGGGCAAGCTATCCTCTAGAGTTGGTGCATGATGACTTGTGCAGAAAAATGCCTACACATGCCTTGGGCGGATCTTCCTACTTCATGTTACTTGTATACGGCTATAGCAGGAAGATGTGGGTGTACTTCCTTCGCAATAAGGCTCAAGCTTTTGGTAAGTTTAAAGAATGGCTTCAGCTTGTTGAAACTGAAACAAGGAAGAAGATGAAGAAATTCAAGACAGACGGTGGTGGTGAGTTCACATCAATAGAGTTTGAAGATTCCTGCAAGAGTAAGGGAATCAAGCATCAACTCATAGTGGCACATAGTCCTCAATATAATGGTTTTGCAGAACGTTGAAATCCAATTATCATGGAAATGGCAAGGTGCATGTTGAAAGGAAAGGGTTTGCCTAAACAATTTTGGGGAGAGGTTGTCAACACTGCTATCTACATCTTCTAATCGAAGCTACACCAAAGCACATGATGGAAAGACTCCACAAGAAGCCTACACTGGTAAAAAGCCTTCTATTTCCCATTTCAAAGTATTTGGAAGTGAAAGTTATGTACATGTTCGAGATAGGGAGAGAAACAAGCTTCAACCAAAAAGCATCAAATGTATCTTCCTAGGGTACAGCGAAGATAAGAAGGCTTATAAGCTTTATGACCCTGAGGCTAAGAAGATCATGGCGAGTCGTGATGTGGCGTTTAAGGAGGAGCAGCCACATGTAGTGGAGGAGGAAAAGAGAGCTTCCACTTTATCATAAGGCCAAGGGGCAATCCACTATGAGCTTGGCCCAAGATCTATCCCTTCTACACAAGAGAAGGAAGCATCATCTTCTGATGATGAGTCTGAAAGTCACCAACTTGCTGACACCCAAGTGAAAAAGACATTGCCATGTTGGGTGAGGAAGCTCTATGATTCTGCAAACCCGATCCCATAGTCACTAGAACATGTTGTAGATGGACCGAGGCATTCACAGAGAATAGAGGAACAAAGACGGGTGTCGAGGGCGAGACGAGTAAAAAGAGGAAAAAAAGGAAACAACACAAGAAATAGCTTCACTAAAAGGCAAATTTGAAGATACATCTCTGCAGGAAGCCCCGCAGGGGCGCACACACCAAGGAAAAGCACGCAGCTGGAAGAAGGAATCACGGCCAACATGTATCACCTATGTGGATGCTTCAACCTCTTGAGTTGCAGAGGGTTCAGATCAAGGCTTACGAGCTACATCCGCATATGTGCACTGATGGCGTGCGTGGCTAACCAAATCAACCAGGTCCAATGCGTGCAACCAGGACAAACCAGAGCGCCTCTAAAACGTAATGCAAGATCAAGAATCAGACAATACTGACCACAGGGCGCGTGCGTGAAGCAAAGTCTGTCAAGGGACGACAGAGGCGAAGAGGGGGAGAGTGTTGCAGAGCTAAAGAGCGCACAAAGCAGAGAAAAAGACGGGCCCCAAAATTTTTCCGATTTGGACCACATATTTTTGTAACATATTCATTTTTGTAATATATTTCCCTTTGTAAAGGCACTAGAGGAGTCCTCTAGATGCATTCCCACAGAAGAATAGAAGCTTACCCATGTAAAATAGTAGGAAATTAGCTCTTAGTGAATAAAGTGCCGGTCACTTGTGTGAAAGGACCATTTTTAGGGCACTAGTATATAAGTCAAATGTGACTCTTTGTAAAAGACTTTTTGCCATTGTGAGAATAGAGAGCATAGAAATTCGAATTTGTGTCTTCTTCCCTCTTCACTTCTTCTTCGCAAGCTTGTATGCATGTGTATTGCTTGGATAGAGTGCTTGTGAGTGTTGTCTATCCTTGAGAGTGTTTCTTTGCTGTAGGAAAGGTGTGTGCGAGGTGTAGGAAGTGCTGAAGCGTAGGAAAGTATTTTCGCGATTCAGTATTTTTGTCATATCTTGAAGTAGGAGCGTCAGAATTGAGCGAAACCACTACCATTGGATGCGTCTTCTCGAGAGCTTCGAAACGCATATGCTATTCGCTATGTTTGGAGCTCTGAGCTGGGAGAAAAGTCCAAAATACTGACGGCTGCTGCACCAAGTATCGTTTCGTCTTGACCTACAGTGGACGCTTGTTAGGATAAGTAATTACCTCATTTTCATTCTTGAGTAGTTCATTTGCATTGACCATTACGTGATTGCATGTCTTCATACACTCGGCTAGGTTTGCATACTTTTCGGATTGATAATTAAAAGCGTGTATCCCCACTATATGCACTTGTGAGGGGATTGAGGTATAGTCTCTTTCTCCGCAAGTCCCTAAGTTGAAGCTTAGGTCAACACACTTTTTGGCGCCGTTGCCGGGGACTTGCAAAAGTGTGTTGACCTAAGCTTCAACTTAGGGACTTGCGGAGAAAGAGACTATACCTCAATCCCCTCACAAGTGCATATAGTGGGGATACACGCTTTTAATTATCAATCCGAAGAGTATGCAAACCTAGCCGAGTGTATGAAGACATGCAATCACGTAATGGTCAATGCAAATGAACTACTCAAGAATGAAAATGAGGTAATTACTTATCCTAACAAGCGTCCACTGTAGGTCAAGACGAAACGATACTTGGTGCAGCAGCCGTCAGTATTTTGGACTTTTCTCCCAGCTCAGAGCTCCAAACATAGCGAATAGCATATGCGTTTCGAAGCTCTCGAGAAGACGCATCCAATGGCAGTGGTTTCGCTCAATTCCGACGCTCCTACTTCAAGATATGACAAAAATACTGAATCGCGAAAATACTTTCCTACGCTTCAGCACTTCCTACACCTCGCACACACCTTTCCTACAGCAAAGAAACACTCTCAAGGATAGACAACACTCACAAGCACCCTATCCAAGCAATACACATGCATACAAGCTCGCGAAGAAGAAGTGAAGAGGGAAGAAGACACAAATTCGAATTTCTATGCTCTCTATTCTCACAATGGCAAAAAGTCTTTTACAAAGAGTCACATTTGACTTATATACTAGTGCCCTAAAAATGGTCCTTTCACACAAGTGACCGGCACTTTATTCACTAAGAGCTAATTTCCTACTATTTTACATGGGTAAGCTTCTATTCTTCTGTGGGAATGCATCTAGAGGACTCCTCTAATGCCTTTACAAAGGGAAATATATTACAAAAATGAATATGTTACAAAAATATGTGGTCCAAATCGGAAAAATTTTGGGGCCCGTCTTTTTCTCTGCTTTGTGCGCTCTTTAGCTCTGCAACACTCTCCCCCTCTTCGCCTCTGTCGTCCCTTGACAGACTTTGCTTCACGCACGCGCCCTGTGGTCAGTATTGTCTGATTCTTGATATTGCATTACGTTTTAGAGGCGCTCTGGTTTGTCCTGGTTGCACGCATTGGACCTGGTTGATTTGGTTAGCCACGCACGCCATCAGTGCACATATGCGGATGTAGCTCGTAAGCCTTGATCTGAACCCTCTGCAACTCAAGAGGTTGAAGCATCCACATAGGTGATACATGTTGGCCCTGATTCCTTCTTCCAGCTGCGTGCTTTTCCTTGGTGTGTGCGCCTCTGCGGGGCTTCCTGCAGAGATGTATCTTCAAATTTGCCTTTTAGTGAAGCTATTTCTTGTGTTGTTTCCTTTTTTTCCTCTTTTTACTCGTCTCGCCCTCGACACTGCCCCCCTCCTGGACTCTGTCGTCCCCGACAGGCTTTTTGTGGCGACGAGTATAGGTTTGAATGACCTGTTGCTCTCTTTGATTTAGCAGATTAGCATTACATAGCATGAACTCCTTTCATTGTCGAGACTTTACTCCATCCTCTGGTGCCTGTCTATGGTCAGCAAAGAAACTTATTTCGTAGGCCACCAGTCGTGCATTCAGATTGGAGGTCATTTTAATGAAGATCTCTGAATCTATTTCGAAGAAGCCCGTAAAGAATGCTTCTTCAAATGTTTGCATGTATGTTGATGGTAGAAACATGAGCCGAGAAAAATATGCCATGATTGTTAACCGGCTCGGAATAGTAGATAAATCAAAAATTAAAGCCTCCGAGCCCTGCGTAATGCCGATGAAATTCAAAAAAGTATATTGTGCGTGTTGGAACACTTTAATCACTGTAAGGAGCATGCTAAATATTTTATTCGTCATTTTTACTGCTAGATCTGGAACGGTAGCATAGCGTGCAAGCCAAAATTCCATGGTTTTGACCATGTATTCCTCTGTCGGTAGATAGTTGTGTGGTGGACTAGGTAATAGCGGATAATTTAGCCATTGGTTATTAATACTACCTTGCCGCTGGCCTTCCCAAAATTGCGTCCATGCTCTTCGACGGGGTAGTGGGCAAAATGATGGGTTTACTTGAAGCTCATGCGGTGATGCTTCCCACTGTACCCGTAGCGTAGGGTGCTTTTCCAATAGCTTTCTTCTCCAAATTGGATTTGCCTCCTCAAACTCTACCTGAGTATATTTAAAAGTATCATATCGAAATTGGAGATTGTGATCAGGTTCCTTCTTTGTAGCATGTTTTATGTATTGCCTGGTTTGTTCCTTCAAAAGCCCGTATGGTACATTGAATGGCCTTAGTATTTGCTCCAGTTGCTTGCTGTCGATTTGAGCTTCTTTCATTAGATTGATGATTTGATCTTCAAATTCAGCCGTAAGCTGGGACACCAGTAGTGCCCTTTCTGTCCTGCTCAGCTCTGCAAGTTTTTGTGTGTTAGGTTCTAATGGAACCTCTTTTTCCTCCCTTATTGGTGAATTATACAAGGGGGGAGAGAGAGGGCGTACCTCTTCCTCCACAGTAGCCGAGGTCTTTGGCGGAACTACTGGTGTCCCCTGTTGTGCTTGCTGCTCTAATTGCTCCTGCAGTCGTTTGATTAAATCATCTTTTTGTGTGCTTTCCTCTTCGGCCTTAGCAATAGTTGCCTGATGTTTCATTAATTCCTGAGCCACAATGTTCATGTGCTCCGTGTCTTCCTTGCACTGTCGCAGGTAGTTATTTTCTGCTTTTTTCCATTTCATCCTGAGGGCTGCTGTGTCCTCCATATATCTCTTTTCCCAATCCGTTATGACTTCTTGCTCCTGTCTTAGCTGATCTTGTAATTTTGTGATCTGATCTTCCAGGTCTTTGACATCTCTTTGTGGCTCATCAGTAATTGCCAATGTCTGATCACTAATGAGAGCTGTCATTAGCTCTTTATTTCTTTGTCGCATATTGTCAGTTTCTTCCATACTGGCCTTGAGCTGAGATTCTAAGATTTTGCTGCGTGTTTGAAGTCGTGTCTTCTCAGTCTCACTCATCTCTAATTTCTTTGTCAATTCTTGTACTTGATCTTGCAATTTTGTCTGCTCTGTCTCTAGCATACTGTTTTGTGTTTTGACTGCTTGGAGTTCCGTTTCTTTGTTCAGAGCTTGTTCTCGCACCTTGGCTAGTTCTTCAGAAAGCTCTTTGCCTGTTTCCTCAAGCTCTTTCTTTTCTTGCATGGCTTGGTCGTAATCTTCATCAGCATCAAGCATTAGTTGTTGTGTATCCAGAGCTGTTCTAATCATATCTTGCACAACAGGCTTGAGCTGAGCGATGTCTACATTTAGCCATGTCTTTGCTATTGCTGGAGTCTCTCCCGTTTGCACATCTTTGCCTTCTGCCACCTGGAGTGTCTCATTGTGTGGCTGTCTGACTTGCAATTGTACTTTTGGTTCCTCATCATCGCCTTTTGCTTTCTTCTTTTTAGTAGCACTCCCCTGAAACGTGACATCCATTGGGGAAGGTTCTGCTACAACCCTGATTGGTGTGAATGGCTCTTCCGTTTCTATATCTTGATCTTCATTTTCCTTTTCCGCAATCTCCTCATCTATCTTCGTGCTTGTGGTCTTCGGACTCATTTTTGTATCTTGATCTATCGGATTAGGGCCTTCTGGTTCTTCATCATAATTCACTTCATTGAGTTCGTTCCATTGCCCATCGTCTTTTGATTCGCTTTGAATTTCCACATCCAACAATGATGTGTCCTTTTCTTCTTTCTCTTGAGTAGATGAGCTGGAGTTGTCTAATCCGATTTCACGGTATCGGTGGACTTTAGTGAGTCTTCTTTTTGTTTTCGGCTCTTGTTGTGACTGCTGATAGTGATGACCTTGCACTGGTAAGTTGACTTGTCCTTCAGTATATTTGTGCGTTTCTTCAAGTGCTTTGGTCAGCTCTTCCTCCGTGATTTGTTTCTGTCCTGTAAGTGTCACCTTTGGAAGTACATGTACTCTTTTTTTCATAGGTATTCCTTCTTCCTCTGTCTTGACTTCTCTTAGTCTTTTGGTGCCTCTCATTCTTGGCTGAGAGCTAGTTCCTGCCTCTTCCACACCTGTAGTACTTTTCTTCTTCTTGGGAACTGAGGCGGATTTCACATATGTAGCTAGTCCTTCTGAGGTTGGCATCTCCCTTAAACAATTCTTCATGTCCAAAGCTTCATATATGAGCAATGTCAGCGCTGAACTCCCATTCAAAAATTTCTTCTGGCCCCATTTCTTTTGGGCTTCAAACAATCGTTCTTGTACATAGCCTGTTAGATTTACTTTGTTGCCTATCTGTCTCATGGCATGCGACAGTAGTTGGACGACTATCTTTTGAGGTGCGGTGTACCTGTGCATACTTGGAAAACAGAAGTGTTGATGCACTAGCCGTACAGCGTCCTCAATGTCAATCCTGTTGATTTCCAGGAATGACCTTTTCTTCGGGTCATGGCATTCTTCCTTCACACAAGTAATCCCTGCTTGATTCCATCCAAACGCTTTATTAATCAATTCATGTGTGAACTGTATGGTCTTCCATTTCCCGACTTTGTCCAATACTTGCGCTTCTGGGACTGAGATTTTTGTTCCTGCAGGTTGCATGGTGTTCATCACCTGTGTACACCTCTGAAAATCTGGTACATATATAGGGATCTTTAAGAATGACTCTATTCCCGCTTGTGTCCACACATCCTCAATATGTGGTAACCCTTGTATTATAGTCTTGAAATCTTGGGACATGATAGGGAAGTAGTGATTCCTGTCCATGATCTTGATGGTAGCCATGAAAATTAGGTCCGCCACTGGTTGATCGTCCCTGAACCAGTGACCTCTTGCTTTAGTTACTGATTCCATTGGAAGAAGTTGCACCTCTTCTTGCTGTGTTGCTTCGGAATCAGTAGAAGTCATCTGCACTCAATATGGAGTATGAGTTAGTATCCATATATTTTTTTCAGAAATCCTCCTCCATATGTTGATTAATAATTCGACGTTGCTCCGAGTGCATGGTGCCGTCCCTCCCCCGTGGGTGTTAGAAAGGTAATACCTGAGTTTTTCATGTATTTTTATATTTTTTTTTGCTGAAAAGAAAACATAAAAGTTAGTCCATAGCCGAAGCGGTTAGTGAATTTTTTGAAGTAATATTCTTATGTATGTACAAGTGCTCTCCTATTTCCAAAGGGAAAATGTGCATGACTATCCGGAAGTAGAAGAAAGACGTGCCGAATGCTTGGCCTTGTAATATGGCCCTATCATGCATACTTTGGATCTCGACCACTCCTCATGTGTGCAATTGGAAGTATTTTCTTGATGTATGCAGCTTGTCTTGTTTTTCGGCACCCAATTTTGCTTCACTTGGGTGGAATGTACTGTATTCTCCACCTCTCTGATGAATGTGGTTCTTCTTCGGTAGTACGCCTGCTTATTCTGTTTTGGGAATCTCAAGTTGGTTTGTATTGCATCTATAGATTCCTTCTTCCTCCAATATGTCCTTTTTCTCGGCTGATGTGCCTGTTGACCATGTTGATGGTGATAGCCCTTCTGAGGATGTTTCTTGTTTGGTATGATCGTCCTTGGATTACATGACTTTGGGATCCATATTTTTGTTCGATCAGGTTGTGCCGTTATTAGTTTCCTTGGGATCCACCTGCTATTGAGTCGTGGTTGACTGAAGTGTTCGAAACTCTTTGTCTTCTTCTTTGATTGGACATGCTGATGTCGAAGACTTTTCTGTTGCTGAAGGTATGCCTTCTTTTGATCCTTCCTTATCCAAGCTAGTGTAGAATGTGGAATAGGGTATACCTTCATAGGTGTCGACTTCAATTCTTGCAGGGGAATATTCTCTCTTGCGCCTTGTGGTTCTCTGGGTTGGATTTCAGGTTCTTGTGCACTCTTGTGACTCTCTATACTCAAAGATGGAGTGCACACAGGACTCACGGTATTTTCACATGAAGTGCTTGACGATGGGGTTTCTATAGTGCTAGTGAACATACAATCCTGACTTTGTTCATTGGGATGAACTTCTGGCTTTATAATAGCAGCTTTGGGTGGTCGTTCGTCTAGCAAACTAAATACCTCACGAGGCCCTATTCTGGCAGAGATGTATCCTAAAGCCAATTGAATGGTTACCTCATATTCATAGATCCAATCTTGTCCTAACACCACATCTTCAAGCAGATCCTGGTCCTGACACACTAAGAGTCTCTGCTCCATAGTGTTGTTCCCCATATGTAAAGGTAAAGTTATCTCACCTATACATTGAGTAATTTTTCCTCCTATTCCAATTAGTCGAGCCTTTGATGACCGTAACTCCTCGTTAAGTCTTTGAGATAAAGAAAACCGGATGCAGCTTATTGCTGCTCCTGTGTCTATGAGAGCATCCACTAAGTGGTACTCTTTTCGTCCTGCTCCCAGATTCAGGTAAGGCTGTCTTCTTTGTTGTCCAGAGTTCTCAGTGGCTCTAAAATTAGCCATTGGGATGAGTTCTTCTCCTACTCAATATCTTTCGTCTCTTTCTCTCATCCACTCTTTCCGTTTTCTGATACGTTCTAGGGCTTCCTATCTAGCTTCTTCTCGTATGCGTTCTTCTTCCTTTTTCCTACTCTGAGCTCCTAACAATCGTGCTAGCATTTGATCAGTCAAAGGCTCCATGAATCTTTTCACTCTGCAACCACTGATGTAGTTGGGAAGAATATCTCCGTCTAGTGTGGCGAGATTGACTGCACCACTAGTAGAGATTCGATTTATAATCATGGGTCCGTATCCGCGTTTTTGGAGCTTCTTTGCATGTTGTTTGAGGGTGTAAACTAGGACTAAGTCACCTTCTTTTAGTCCCTTGTCTTTTATATGTGCATCATAATAAGCCTTTTGTCTCCGTTTGGCGGCATAGATGCCTGCTACCGCTTGCAATCTTGTCTCGTGCAGCTTTTCAATTTGATCTAATTGCTGAGATAATTCATGACCGTTCCACTCATACTGCTGGGCCACTTTCAATGTAGGTACTAAGAAATCAATTGGCAAAATTGCATTCTGCCCATACACTAGGTTGAAAGGTGTAGTTCCAATGGCCGTTTTATATGCCACTCGGAAGGCCCAAATTACGTGATGCAATTGTTTGTCCCAATCTGACCTTCCATTATTGACAATCTTTGTCAATACGGTACATAGTACCTTGTTGGAACTTTCAGCTTGCCCATTAGCTTGAGGGTGGTATGGGGCTGATTTTTTATGAATCACAAGAAAGTCATTCATTAGTGACTCAATGACCTCGTTTAAGAAATGTGTTCCTCGATCACTCACTATCTCAATTGGTAGTCCAAAGCGTGTGAAAATGTGCTCAAAGAGAAATTTTGCTGTGGTTTGAGCATCATTTTTTCTAGTGGCTTTTGCTTCTACCCACTTGGTTAAGTAGTCGGTGGCTACTATGATGTATTCAGCATGTGATCCTTTGGCCGGTGGATTGATAGGTCCTATGAAGTCAATTCCCCACTTGGTAAAAGCTCTTGCACAAACCATTGGTCTTAAAGGCATGTCATCTCTTCTAATGGGGTATTTTGCTCTCTGGCATGTTTCGCACTTTCTCACATATGCCCCCGCATCCATATGTAGCGTTGGCCACCACAAGCCTGCAAAGAGAATCATCTTGACCGTTCTGTCTGCTGAGAAATGTCCTCCCGCAGCTCCTGCATGTGCCATTTCTAAGACAGAGAGATATTCATTTTCATGAATGCACATTCTTAGTTGGTTATCCCTCCCGCGTTTAAAGAGTTGTTTTCCTATGATGGCGTAATCTTTGCTTTGTTCTTCAAGAGCACGTTTCCTTGCTAAGGTGGCTCCATCAGGATACTCTCGAGTCTTTAAGAACTTTACCAAAGGCATGCTTCATCTTGGTGCTATTGTCGAATAGCATAATGTAGAGTTCTCGTCTGGGATTTGTTCTTGACAGGTTGGGCAGGTTGATACATAGTTATGTACATCTCGTTGCATAGTTGGCCAATATATGCCGAATCGCTTAAGTGTTTGCCATGTTCTCATTGCGTTCAAGTGAGTGTTCCATTGATTTATGTGTGCTTTCTGAAGCCACATTTTTTGTTCCCCTTCTTCCACGCATCTCATCAGCAGTCCGCTTGAATCTTGGTGGTACAAACTTCCAGCAATAATGTGAAGGTTCTTAGTCTTCCAAAGATCTTGCTTTCGGTTTGGCGTGATCCCATCTTTAGGTCCATGTGTGAGTATTGGGATCAATTTTTCGGCCCATTGAGGACATACTTCTAGGTTAAAGAGATAAGTATCTGGCAGATCATCAGGAACTCCTATGGGTGGTTCTCCGTGTGTCATACGAGATAAGTGGTCTGCCCTTATGTGTGTGTTTCCTTTCTTGACTATTACTTCAAAATCAAATTCCATTAGCAATAAAAACCATCGTACTAGTCGTCCTGTATTGCAAGGCTTGTTGACTAAGTACAATAGAGCTTGATGATCAATGAAGAATTTGAATTTGTTTGCCAATAAGTAATGTCTGAACTTCTTGACTGCATAAACCATCCCTAAGCCTTCTCTCTCCGTAGTAGTGTAATTTCGTTCCGCTTGATTTAACTGTCTACTGGCATAGGCTATCGGGTGGTCCAATTTACCTGTATCAGCTGGTTGAGCTAAGATGCAACCAATGGCAAACTTGGAAGCGTCAACATGAATATGAAACGGTTTATTCCAGTCGGGGACTCGAAGAATGGGTGCTGAACTCAATCGATTTTTCAACTCATTAAAAGCTTTTTCGCATTCTTTGGTCCAATTGAATTGAGTTAATAGTGCATAAAGAGGTCTAGCAATTATGGCATACATATGTATGAATCTTCGATAGTAACCACAATGTCCCATAAATGCTTGAACTTCTTTAGCAGTTTTAGGTCTCGGTAAATCCAAAATGACTTTAATTTTGTCTTCATCTGTGGAAATTCCATTCTTAGAAACAATATGTCCTAAGATTTTCCCTTGTCTCACCATGAAGACACATTTCTCAGGATTGAGGCATACTCGATATTGTCGACATTTGGCAAAAATCTTTTCTAGTTCAGGGATGTGCTCTGATCGTATAGCTGAATATGTACACAGATCATCCACGTATACCTCCATGCTCTTTCTCAAAAATTCCTTGAACACATGACACATCAGTCTTTGGAATGTAGCTGGGGCATTCGTTAAACCGAACGGCATGACTCTAAAGGCGTATACTCCCCATTCAGTTGCAAATGCAGTCTTATGTTGGTCCTCAGGAGCAATGGCTACCTGATTATACCCCGAAAAGCCATCCAAAAAACTATAAACTTCTTTCCCTGCTACACGTTCCAAGAGATGGTCAGTGATCGGTAAGGGATAGCTATCCCTTATGGTTGCGGCGTTCACTTTTTTCAAATTGATGCACACTCTTAACTTGCCATTTTTCTTTGGTACAACCACTAAGGGTGATACCCATTCCGTGTGCTCAATTTCGTAGATGAATCCAGCATCTAGCAACTTATCTATTTCTTCTTTTATCTTGGCTGAATACACATCATTATACGTATATGGTCTTTGTTTTGAAGGTCTGGCCTCGGATGTCATGGGGATTCTATGCGCACATATAGATGGATCTACTCCTTTTAAGTCCTTATAAGTCCAAGCAAAGACATCCTGGTATTCTCTTATGAGTCGAATTAACTCTTGTTCTTCTTCTAATGAGACATCCTGTCCTATGAAGGTACATCGTTCTTCACCTCCTTCCATAGTTACGACTATTTTTTTGGTTTGCTCCTTATTATCATATGCTATTCCAGGTTGTGCTTCTCTTTTAGGCATTTGAATAGCAATTTTCTTTTCTTCCACTTCGTATTTTTTAAAGTGAGTTGGTACCTCAAATTGGTCTTGAAGCTTGTTATCTTCTTCTTCTAACCCCTTTTCAACTTCTAATTCTTCTTTTTGTGTGAGATCCTTATGTTGTTCATTGGCAGTGATATCTATGTTGTTGGTACAAATCCCTAGATCCAGGGGTTCTGGTTCCATTTCAATGCTCTCGTAGTCCTCCTTCCAGTCTTTCTCAATCACTTCTCCTTCTTCCGCCTCCTGAAGGACTACCATATACAAACTAACATCATAACCCTCCTCGTCAATACATTCGTTCATAGTTACCACTTCTTCGTTTACACAAACATCGAGGGTGGCTAAAATTTCCATCCAACCGTGAGGTTCGAATTCTTCGTCTGGAAATACTTGTGGCATATAAGCTGGATCTTGTACCGATCTCACTATACCTTGTTTCTGCTGCCAACTTTTCCTTCTCTCTTCTTCCTTTTTTGCGGCTTGACATATCCATAGATGAGTGTCCTCGTTCATCCAGGATTGGTCACTAGAACCTGCGCTATGAATCAATTGATCGTCTTCCTCTTTGTGGATTTGATTCCATTGCAGAGGTGGTACATCTTGATATGTGTACGTATGTAGGTTGATCCTAGTGGTGACTCCTGCGTGTTGTAGGTACACTGCATCTTTTCCCCAGTCTTGTACGACCTTTAGTTGTCTCATGAATGGCCTTCCCAAGATCATTTCATAATTGCTTGGCCTTTCAAAGTGACATATTGCTAAAGTATGTTCGAATTCCACTCCGCATGTAGTGAAGATTACTCGTTCCAACAATCCTAAGGGTCTTTCCGTATGTCCATCTGCCATTTGAATTTTCATGCGTGTTGGTCTCAATGCTGGTTTTCCCCATTTCTCCCAAATTTCTTTGGTAGCAATGCCAACACCAGCTCCTGAATCTAGTATGGCTTTGGTTGTGTAACCCCTATAGGTGATTGGAAGACAAGTATTTCCTTCATCTCCTTCGCTAAAGTCTCCTACTTTTTCCACTGGAATTCTCACCGTTTTCACTTCGTCAGCTACCTCCTTCTTTTCTTCCTTGACTTCCCACTGATTGATCAATTTCTCTTTTAAATGTGGTTTTACCTTTAACAGTTCCTCGAGTGTTAAGGTACATGGGATTTTCACCTCTCTAAGGCGTTGTATGATCTCCGATGTTTGAACTGATGGATTCGTTTCTCGTCTCGTTATTGATGGAATGCGATACAATTCTGAGTTGTGCTCGTATTCCCCGGTGTAGTTGGGTAGTTCCTTTACATCGTCTTCCACTTCTCTGTCACTTGCATCCATTGGAAAAATTTCTTTTGAATTGAGTTCAGGTATTGAACCCTCTATTTCGTTTTCTGCTTTCAATTCTTCAAAGGGCGGTTCCATTCCCTCTACCTTTTTCCACTTGTCCTCTTGAACTCGCGCCCATAAATCCTTAGTCCAATCTCCTTCTGTTTCAGGGACTATGGATCCTTCCTTTCTCTCAATACCAATTTCATCATCCAGAGGTCTATTTACGTTAGGCTTTTCCTGAGTGTTTAGGCACTCTTGAAATTTCTCTTCGCCCATTCGGTTGTTTGGTAAAGGTGATGCGGGTTTTTCTAATGTTTGTTGGGCAACTTCTATCAGTTTTTTGCAGATTTCCAGTCTTTCTTTCTCTAAGTCACCTCTCGGATACTCTCTCTCATGTTGTTCTATGGTAGGTCCTGCTTTTATTCTCGCCTTGTATGCCTGAATCCACATGGCTAATTCTTCAGGCATTGGGTCTGCTAATACTGATCCTACCTCCTCCCTTTTATTCTCCTTTTTATTTTCTTCTTTCACTTGTGATTCTTCTGTAGATTTCTGTTTACTCTTTTCATTTTCCTTCTTTTGTAACAATTTTTTTTCTTTTATCCTGTCTCTCCTTTGCTTCCACCTTCGGAGTCTTCTACTCTGTGAGGGATGGGTGTATTTCCCTCTTTGTCACTTTGATTATTTTCTTCGGTTTTATCAGGGTTTTCTCTAGCCTTTGCTCTTGTTATGGCTTTTAAAGGTATAGTGTACTCTTTGTCGCTCCCTGAAGATTCAATCACTTCTATCACATTAATCTGCACATTAGGTGTGACTTTGTTTGGGTTCTTAGGACAATCTCTGAAAAGATGCTCCTTACCACAATCGCTACAGTAGCCTTCCCAAATTCGTTGTGGTGGTGGTGGATTTGGCAATGTACATTCTCTAATATAGTGGTCACCTCCACATCTGTAGCATGGTCCTCTGGGTACAGGCGGTCTATTCATTGGTCGAGGTGGCACGGTTGCTCTAGGAGCTGTATACATTAATGGTACATAATCTTGCTCGTAGTTATATGAACTCTCTGGTGTCTCCGTGCCATAAGCATATGGGTCATATTGTTGCCCATATTCCATTATTGAGCTCTCATAACTGTTGGAGCAGAGCAATCATCAATAGGTGATTACATGAAGTCCAAAAGTGAAAAGATATGTGGAAGGATGAAGATTATTTTCAAAGGAAGAAAATAGAATCAGAAATGTTTCTTTTGTATATTACTCTTGTAAATAGTTCAATGTTTTTTTGGAAAATATGACGAGTTAGACTCGTATATATATCTACAGATATGTATTTGTAGTAGAAGAGAGTGATATAGATCAGATAGAGAAGACAATAAGTAAAGAGGTGATGAACATTGTATGTATCATCAACCATATGTATGAAAAGTAATGAAGAAGAAAATGTTGTAGATTTCTGCGCGTCGATCTTCTCTCCCATTCTCCTTCTGTGTTTAATCTTTTGAGAAATCCTTCTGCACGTATCTAAGTCCATAGCTAATCTATCTATGGCTAGAGTTTGAGAGGTTAATTGCAATCAGGTTGAGAGAATTTTGTTTAGGAACATTCATATGTGAAGATGTTCTGAGAGTCGACAAAACTGGCGCAGATTTCATGTTCAGAGAAATGAAGATTTCTCAGTGTGTGGTGTAAAGTTTTACACAAGTGAGGGCTTAAAATCTAAGTTGGAAGATAAGCCATCTATGGCTAAAAGATCTTGATCAAACGGGTTCGACATTGTGAGAACCAGTGCTAAGAAGTTGCAGGTGTCAAAGTCGCTACTGCAGAGAAGATGTTTTACACATAGGTAACTTGTTTGTATGATTTCTCAAAGTGTACTCAATCATTTTGAGAAATTTAACTTGGTAAAGTTGCGCAATCTCAAGGCGAAGTGTTATGCAAAGTTTTGTCAAAAACTTTACAGAATTGATTAGTCAATGAGTGATTAATCTGCAGTAGACTTTTCTGAAGAAGTTGAATTTTTCAGAATAATCAATTTTCTGATAAATTGGTGAATGATCTCTAAGTTTGGTGGAGTCTAAAGTTGATCTTGATATAGAGGTGATCTAAATTCAAGGTCAACTTGTTCTTTTGAAGATTAACACTCTCCATCAGTGGTATCAGAGCAGGTTGTGTCAAAATTGAAGTGAAGAAGACTCCGACTATTGCAGAAGTACAAATCTTTACATTTTGAAGGTGCAGAAGGGTAAAGGTTGAAGAAAACTTGAAGGAAGACATACAAAGAGTATCAAAAGGATCAGAAGGAGCAACATTCGAAGTAAAGGTACATTCATTATCTGTAAAGGTTAAAGTTTTGAGACTACAGGTGAAGCAAGGATGGGAGATAGTCTCCAAATTGAAAAGTTGGATAGAGAGAACTATCCTGCATGGTCTATGAGGATGGAAGCTCATCTTATGAGCAAAGATCTGATAGGATACATCACAGGAGATGAAGAAAAGCCAGAATTCAGAGATCCTAGTGTTCCAACTAGGGAGGAGCTTGCAGACTTGAAGAATTGGATGAAGAAAGATGCTCAAGCAAGGAGCATAATCTACATGGCAGTCAATGACTATTTACTTCCTCACATTAGAGGACTTGAAAGTGCATGTGACATTTGGAATGCTTTGGAGGAGCATTTCCAAAATACAACCAAATCAAGGAAGGCTTCACTATGGGCAGAATTTACTACTTTCAAGAAGAAGGCCTCACAATCAATCTCTGATTATGTGACAAAGATGAAGGACATTGCAGATTCTCTAGGTGCAGTGGATGAAGATATTGAAGAAGACAAATTGGTAAGACAAATACTCACAGGGCTAAGAGGAGATGAGAAATGGAAGCCTTTCATTTTATCTACAGAACTTTCATTAGATCACTTTACTCCTGACTTGAATCAATTGTTAGGTCATATGCTAACTTTTGAGAATGATGTCAAAGGAGATGTTGATAAGAGTGCAGGTCATGCAATGTACTCTAAAGACAAGAAGAAAGCTAACAAAGGGAAGCAACAATCAGGTGAAGAAGAAGGTACATCAAACCAAGCAAATTTCATAAGAGGAAGAGGAAATGGCAGAAGTAGAGGAAGAGGCAGAAACAACAAAGATAATGCAAGAGCTTGTTGGATATGTGGTAAGACCAATCATCTTTCTCATGATTGTTGGCATAATAATCAAAACAATGGTAATTATCAGAACTTTAATCAAAGAGCAAGAGGTGGTAGATTTCAAAGAGGAAACTTCAGAGGTAGAGGTGGTAGGAATTCTTTTGGAAGAGGTGGAGGAAGAAGCTTCCAAAATCAATCCTATAATAACACCTACTACAACTATACATCAGATCAGAAGGAGGACTCGACTCTCATTATGAATACATGTGAAACCTCACATGAGGACATGAGAGTGTTCTATATTGATTCAGGATGTAGTAATCATTTAAGTGGAAATATTGCTTTGATGACTGACCTAGATCATAATGCAATTAATCATACAGTTCAGACAGGTGATAATACAAAGCATAAGGTAAAGTCAATTGGTTCAGTCAAAGCTAAGGATGGGAGCACTCTTCTGAGTAAGGTACTCTATGTTCCCACAATTCCAAAGAATTTGATCAGTGTAGGTCAAATTGTGGAAAAAGGATATGAGGTAAGGTTCACAAATGATGGAGTTTATGTTGAAGACCCTAGTCAAGGGTATAAACAAATTATTGCAGGAAAGAAAGAAGGAAGGCTTTTCACATTGAAGGTACAAGGAAATGTTGGACATGCTATGTTCACATATGGAGAGCAGAAGGTGTCAGAATTGGATCTTTGGCACAAAAGACTTGGACACTTTAATGAAAGAGGTATCAAAGAAATGATTAATAATGATTCAGTGCTTGGGTTGCCTAATATTGCAGGTCAACACATGACATACAGATGTGAGGCATGTCAATTAGGTAAGGCTCATAAGCAACCCTATTCCAAGCATGGGTTTATGTATTCAGAGAGACTTGAATTGGTGCATACAGATGTGTGGGGTCCTTCAAAGGACTTCAGTATAAATGGTTCAAGATATTATGTCATATATATTGATATGCTACCAGGTGGATCACAATTTATGTGATTAAAGAAAAGTCAGAAGTGTTTAATACATTTAAACACTATCATGCATATGCAGAAAGGATTACAGGTCAACAATTAAAGAGACTAAGGTCAGATGGAGGGGGAGAGTATTTTTCAAATGAGTTCAATGATTATTTGTGGAATGCAGGTATAAAGAGAGAAGTTACTTGCAGGTACTCTCCTCAACAAAATGGGGTAGCAGAAAGAAGAAACAGGACACTTGTTGAATTTGCAAGGTCCATGATGAAAGAGAAGAATTGCCCAAATTATTTGTGGGCTGAGGCTGTTAATACAGCTACATATTTGGTTAATAGATTGCCTTGTAAAGCTTTGCAGGGTATGACACCATATGAAGCTTGGTGGGGTAAGAAACCTACCTTAGATCATTGCAGAATATTTGGATGCTTGGCATATGCATATGTGCCATCTCAATTGAGGCATAAGTTGGAGCCTAAGGCAGAAAAGTATGTATTCATTGGTTATGATGATAAGCAAATGGGATACAGGTTGTGGAGTCCATCCACAAAGCAATTTATTGTATCCAAGGATGTTACATTTGATGAGCAAGGTACTTGGTATGCAGGTAAATATAATGTACATACAGATGATGAAGAAGTAGTGGAACAAAGAAAAGGTAAAGCAAAGATTCAATTACTTGATGAAAGTGAGAACAATGAAGTACAGGTTGAATATGAAGAGAGGCCAAGATTTGATCCAGAAGGTGATGAACCAGAAACTTCAAGAAGTGCAGAAGTTAGGAGATCATCTAGGCACAAATGGCAACCTACAAGATATAGCTATGACACTTCATTCTTAACTACTAAAGATTATGCTTATTTGGTAAAAGCAGATGAAGACCCTTCTACATATGAAGAGGCCAAAGGGAAGAAGAATTGGGAAGATGCTATGCAAGAGGAGTATGATGCATTGATAGAGAATCAAACATGGGATTTGGTTCCTAAACCTAATAGTCAGAAAATCATTGGTTGTAAGTGGGTTTACAAGACTAAAAGATTTGCAGATGGAAGTGTGTCTAGGTACAAAGCTAGACTTGTTGTGAAAGGGTATGCACAGACATATGGAGTGGATTATGATGAGACTTATAGTCCTGTGGCAAAGATGACAACCATCAGGACACTCATAGCAATTGCAGCTTGCAAAGGTTGGAAGTTATCTCAATTAGATGTTAAAAATGCTTTCTTAAATGGTTACATTTCAGATGAAGTCTACATGGAGCAACCAGATGGATTCAAAGATCAAGTGAGTCCAAATTTTGTGTGTAAGCTCAAGAGAGCTTTGTATGGGTTGAAGCAGGCCCCAAGGGCATGGAATTATAGGCTTGTAAAATTCTTGAATGATCTTGGATTTCAAGCATCAAAGGCAGATAGTAGCTTGCTAGTCAAAGCAAGTGAAGATGGATTCATTTATGTGTGTATTTATGTTGATGACATAATACTTACAGGAACAGATGATAAGGGGATACAAATGATCAAGAAGCAGATGGAGAAAGAGTTCAAAATCAGTGATTTGGGGAACCTATCATTCTTCTTGGGAAATGGAGATTTCTTATACTCAACATGGAGTATATGTGACCCAAGAAAGGTATCTTAAAAATTTGCTAACCAAATTTAAAATGGAAGATTGCAGGGTTGCACCTACACCTTTGGAAGTGAACCATAAATTGTCTAGGTTTGGAGGAGAAGAGTTCAAAGATATGAAACTCTATCAAAGTTTGGTTGGTAGCTTGATCTATGCTACATTGACAAGGCCTGATTTATCATATGCAGTTGGTGTGCTTTCACAATTCATGCATTGTCCTAGAAAGGAACATTGGATTGCAGGACAAAGAGTACTTAGGTACATCAAGGGTACACTCAAAGAAGGGTTGTACTATGGATTTACTTCTGATACAAGAGTGAAGATATATAGTGATGCAGATTGGGCAGGTAATGTGGATGATAGAAGATCAACACATGGATACTTGTGCTATGTAGGAGACAAATTGATTTCATAGTGTTCTAAGAAGCAACATACAGTTGCTTTGTCATCTACAGAGGCAGAATATAAAGGTATGGTGGAAGCTGCAAAGGAGGTAATATGGCTAAAGACACTTATGAAAGTTTTTTGATGTGGTTCAAAGTACTCCTATTGTTTGTGGAGACAACATGAGTTCTCTATACTTGGCAGCTAATCCTGTGTTTCATGCTAGAACTAAGCATATTGAAATACAGTACCATTTCCTGAGAGAGAAGGTCATTGAAAAGGAAATTGAAGTCATACACACCCCTACAAAAGATCAACTTGCAGATATGATGACTAAAAGTTTGGATGGACCTAAGTTGCAGAGGTTTAAAGATATGGCAGGAATAAAGAAGATGCAGGTAATCACAATTGAAGATTGAGGGGGAGCTGTTGGAGCAGAGCAATCATCAATAGGTGATTACATGAAGTCCAAAAGTGAAAAGATATGTGGAAGGATGAAGATTATTTTCAAAGGAACAAAATAGAATCAGAAATGTTTCTTTTGTATATTACTCTTGTAAATAGTTCAATGTTTTTTTGGAAAATATGACGAGTTAGACTTGTATATATATCTACAGATATGTATTCGTAGTAGAAGAGAGTGATATAGATCAGATAGAGAAGACAATAAGTAAAGAGGTGATGAACATTGTATGTATCATCAACCATATGTATGAAAAGTAATGAAGAAGAAAATGTTGTAGATTTCTGCGCGTCGATCTTCTCTCCCATTCTCCTTCTGTGTTTAATCTTTTGAGAAATCCTTCTGCACGTATCTAAGTCCATAGCTAATCTATCTATGGCTAGAGTTTGAGAGGTTAATTGCAATCAGGTTGAGAGAATTTTGTTTAGGAACATTCATATGTGAAGATGTTCTGAGAGTCGACAAAACTGGCGCAGATTTCATGTTCAGAAAAATGAAGATTTCTCAGTGTGTGGTGTAAAGTTTTACACAAGTGAGGGCTTAAAATCTAAGTTGGAAGATAAGCCATCTATGGCTAAATGATCTTGATCAAACGGGTTCGACATTGTGAGAACCAGTGCTAAGAAGTTGCAGGTGTCAAAGTCGCTATTGCAGAGAAGATGTTTTACACATAGGTAACTTGTTTGTATGATTTCTCAAAGTGTACTCAATCATTTTGAGAAATTTAACTTGGTAAAGTTGCGCAATCTCAAGGCGAAGTGTTATGCAAAGTTTTGTCAAAAACTTTACAGAATTGATTAGTCAATGAGTGATTAATGTGCAGCAGACTTTTCTGAAGAAGTTGAATTTTTCAGAATAATCAATTTTCTGATAAATTGGTGAATGATCTCTAAGTTTGGTGGAGTCTAAAGTTGATCTTGATATAGAGGTGATCTAAATTCAAGGTCAACTTGTTCTTTTGGAGATTAACACTCTCCATCAATAACCAGGGTATGTTCCTTGACTAGATTCGTAAAATGAGTCATATGGTTCACTGCTAGTCAGAGGTGTGGCTGGCACCATAGCCCTTTCTAGGTTTTCCTCTGGTTGCGCTATCTTAACTGGGACAACGTTCTGAGGGTGGGGCGGTTGTTGTCCTAGCACTGGTTGAGGCTGTGTATATCCCTGATATGCGTATGGTCGTGGCATTGGTGCCTGCGGCTGATATGAGGGATATCTAAAGGCTTCTCCTCCCTGCTGGTTCTGCGGATATCCATATGGTCTCACATAAGGCTGTGTGGGTCTGGTTTGCCTATTGTAAGGGCAGTTCTCTGTGCTATGATTTGTGTATCTCTGCTCTATACTGCAATACTGTAGTGGTCCGGGGACAGAGGGTCTATGAGGAGCATAGGCAGGTGGTGGGACTACTCCCCTAGTACACAAGTGAGAAGGATAATCTCCTCCGCACTGCATACATCTTCTAAGCATAGGCATTCTCATAGGGTTGGTGGGATAATTCCTCTGTCCTTGAACATTCAGTTTTTTAGCTAACAAGTCGGCAATTTCCTCTACGTTGTTTTTAGGGTTTGATGTGCTACTTGATGACTCTTCACTTTTCACACTACCTTGGGATATTTTCAAGTCTTCTGCAAGGTTATCCTCTAGGTCTATACATTCCTTCATACACTCTTGCAAAGTTTGAACTCTCTTCACGTATACTAATGACCTCAAGGTTCCGTTCAGTAGTCCTTCTAAGAACAATGATACCATCTTGTTTTGTGTTGGTCTCTCTTCTACGGGACATCTATCCACATACTGCTTGAATCTCCTGGCTGCCAATCTTACCGACTCGGTAGGGACTTGTTTGAAGCTGTGGATTAATGACGAAGAATTGTTTTTTATTCCAGATTTGGTAAATTCTTCAATCATTTCTTGATACACCTGATCCATGTTCTGAAAGGTATTTGGATCCAATGGCTGAAACCAAGCCAAAGCTGTATCTGACAAGGTAAGGCCAAAAGACTCATATTGAATCATGAAGTCATCTACCTGCTCGGCTCTAACTACTTGTTTAAATTCTGCTATGTGATTATAGGGTTCACTAGAGCCATCATAATGATTTCTCATGCATTTGGCCACTTGGATCGGCCTTAGTCTCCTTCCTACTTCAGGTTGTCTAGGCATTACAGGGTAATTTGGTCTTCCTATTGGTATGCCTGGTCCTCGTACCACCTGTGGTCTGGCTGGGGTATGAACTCCTTGTCTTGGGTCAATGGCTGGTTGTGGCCGGTAATTAGGATTAGTGGCAGGCATAACAAATTGTACATGTGGTCTGACGGGGATCTGGGTTTGTTGAGTTTGTTGTGTTTGTCCCGATTGTTGAATTGAATCATTTTGAGAAGTTCCATGTGGATTCCGTGATGTAGTGGCTTGGTCCCTTGGGGGAAACATTGGGATGTTCTGATATTTCAGCTCAGCTCTCTCTAATTCTGTGATTGGCCAATATCTTCTGTGATTTTTGTCCAAATATGTGATGATGGTGGGGAACTCAGGGTCTTGTAACTCATAGATGGTAACTGGATTAGGAGCAGCTTCCCATATAGAGGAATGGGTTCTGAGCAAGTGCTCCATTCCGTTGATCAAACACACATCTATCAGAGTATCATCCTGTGGAACTAAGTCTCCTCTCCAAAGTTTGGTAATTGTTGATCTCCCTCTAGGAGTAGCTACTTGTTCTTCGGCCCCATATCCGTTTAAGCTCGAAGCATTATTTTCCTCACCACGCTCATTAATGATTTCAGGGTGTTCTGTGACCACGTATTGAATGTCTTGTTTGTCCATGTACAGTCCTCCTATGTACTTGACTGCTGGTCTTGGCACTATGTAGGCCTCTGAAGCCTTCCTCAGTCTAGCCACTGATCTGTTTAGACCATCCAAATAGATAGGTATCTCATTGTGGTTGGTGCTCACATACTCTAAGGAAGTTCTGTATTCGCCCTCAATGATGGACATCTGGCCAATCATGGGCACAGTGTTTTGCATATCCTCTGAAGCCATGGGGATTTCTCCTTCTGACTCACTGGAGGTCTCAGAATAATGTGAACGGCTACTAGGTTCGGCTACACTCCCTACGGAAGAGATTACACTTCTTCGGCTTCCTAGGGTTCTTCCGGATCTCAGGTTCATTCACTTAAGAGGTCTGATCAAATCTTGTCCACCTCTAGCCTCTAGAATTCTAAGTTATGGCTTAGAAGTCTAGGAAAAAGTTAGGCTTAAAATGACTGAAAGAAAATTTCAAGTCACGATACTTGACTCTCACGATCTCTGAGCCAACGATCACTGACTGACACGATACTTGGACGAAACGATCGCTGGAAGACGATCTCCGCCCCGACGATACTTGATGGACACGATACACGATACTTCCCCCAAACGATCTTTGACAAAACGATCTCTGGACTCCACGATCTTTGGTCAACACGATACACGATCGACGATACTTGGTTCAAAACGATACGCGATCGCTGGTAAGTATCGCGATCTCTGAGATGCGATACACGATACTTGACCGAAACGATACACGATCTTTGTCAATACGATACTTGGTCAAACGATACACGATACTTCACAAGTATCGCGATCTTCAGGCCACGATACACGATATTTGGCGCAGACGATACTTGATACGCGATACTCGATCAAACGATCGACGATCTTTGGCAAGTATCGCGATCTCTAGGAAACGATCTTTGGCCAGCGATCGCTGACCACAACGATACACGATACTTGTTAGGTATCGCGATCGCTGGAGACCAGACGATACCGATACTTGGCCAAAACGATATCTCACCGAAACGATACCGATCTTTGACCTCAACGATCGACGATCTTTGGCAAGTATCGCGATCTCTGGAACACGATACTTGAGCCAACGATATACGATCTTTGAGCTCAAACGATCTCTGATCGAGATGATACCGATATCTGGGAAATATCGCGATACTCGACCACAGGAGTCCACGATACTTGACAAGTATCGCGATCTTCAACCGTGGGAGCAAAGACGATACTTGACCCAACTTCAAATTTTTGCTAATGTTTTTTTTGAGATTTGATGTTTCCCCCTTGCTCACTTAGCTCTTCTCTCTTACCCTCACCCACTGTATCAATCCACAAACAATTTTTAGCCCCCTGAAAGCCCAAACGATACTCAGCGCAGATCGTTTTTTCCTTTCCTAGGTTGAGATGCTGGAAATTTTTGAGCAAACAGGTGGTTTAGGTTACCTTGGTATCACTTATGATCTCTTGGTCAAACTCTCTTGCACTGAACTCTTCCCTATTACTTGTTTTCCTCGCCACGATCGCTGCAACTCACACGATACGCGACTGCTCTCTCCACGATACTTGTTCAACAAGTGAATTGGAAAATGGAACTTTTTTGGCTTTTATACTTGGAAATTCCTAGCTTACAAAAAAGGAAAATTTTTGAACAACACTAAAGCCTACTCTACTCCCCACTCACTCCTACTCTACTTCTTCTACTCTCTTCCCTAATCTATCAACTCACTACACACACTCCAAGAATGAGAAGTAGCAAGAGCGGCTGAAATGACTTACCAAAGAAGAGAAGTTTTCCGCTCCTCCAAGTCCTTCAAAGCAAAAAGCTACCTACCATCACACGAATGCCTCGGTTTGATTCGTCACTCCCCGGCAACGGCGCCAAAAAGTGTGTTGACCTAAGCTTCAACTTAGGGACTTGCGGAGAAAGAGACTATACCTCAATCCCCTCACAAGTGCATATAGTGGGGATACACGCTTTTAATTATCAATCCGAAGAGTATGCAAACCTAGCCGAGTGTATGAAGACATGCAATCACGTAATGGTCAATGCAAATGAACTACTCAAGAATGAAAATGAGGTAATTACTTATCCTAACAAGCGTCCACTGTAGGTCAAGACGAAACGATACTTGGTGCAACAGCCGTCAGTATTTTGGACTTTTCTCCCAGCTCAGAGCTCCAAACATAGCGAATAGCATATGCGTTTCGAAGCTCTCGAGAAGACGCATCCAATGGCAGTGGTTTCCCTCAATTCCGACGCTCCTACTTCAAGATATGACAGAAATACTGAATCGCGAAAATACTTTCCTACGCTTCAGCACTTCCTACACCTCGCACACACCTTTCCTACAGCAAAGAAACACTCTCAAGGATAGACAACACTCACAAGCACTCTATCCAAGCAATACACATGCATACAAGCTCGCGAAGAAGAAGATGAAGAGGGAAGAAGACACAA
This sequence comes from Ceratopteris richardii, assembly GCA_020310875.1. Taxonomy (NCBI): domain Eukaryota; kingdom Viridiplantae; phylum Streptophyta; class Polypodiopsida; order Polypodiales; family Pteridaceae; genus Ceratopteris; species Ceratopteris richardii. Next base: position 141,274,529 of record CM035412.1, read on the forward strand.
ATTCGAATTTCTATGCTCTCTATTCTCACAATGGCAAAAAGTCTTTTACAAAGAGTCACATTTGACTTATATACTAGTGCCCTAAAAATGGTCCTTTCACACAAGTGACCGGCACTTTATTCACTAAGAGCTAATTTCCTACTGTTTTACATGGGTAAGCTTCTATTCTTCTGTGGGAATGCATCTAGAGGACTCCTCTAGTGCCTTTACAAAGGGAAATATTTACAAAAATGAATATGTTACAAAAATATGTGGTCCAAATCGGAAAAATTTTGGGGCCCGTCTTTTTCTCTGCTTTGTGCGCTCTTTAGCTCTGCAACACTCTCCCCCTCTTCGCCTCTGTCGTCCCTTGACAGACTTTGCTTCACGCACGCGCCCTGTGGTCAGTATTGTCTGATTCTTGATCTTGCATTACGTTTTAGAGGCGCTCTGGTTTGTCCTGGTTGCACGCATTGGACCTGGTTGATTTGGTTAGCCACGCACGCCATCAGTGCACATATGCAGATGTAGCTCGTAAGCCTTGATCTGAACCCTCTGCAACTCAAGAGGTTGAAGCATCCACATAGGTGATACATGTTGGCCCTGATTCCTTCTTCCAGCTGCGTGCTTTTCCTTGGTGTGTGCGCCCCTGCGGGGCTTCCTGCAGAGATGTATCTTCAAATTTGCCTTTTAGTGAAGCTATTTCTTGTGTTGTTTCCTTTTTTTCCTCTTTTTACTCGTCTCGCCCTCGACAACGGGCAAGCGCCCATATTGTAAACATAGCCTTGATGGTTGATCTCATTCAAGAAGAAACAAAGGAACCAATCAATGAAGGCCTATTCATGAAATTTGGGAATTATTCAAGTCCCATTTATAATACAAGTGATGATATTAACTTATAATTTCTATGTTATATTCTTCTTACAAAGATCAAGTCATGAATACATCTTCTTTTTGTTAAAATGTTTTAAGTTTTCGATAGACAAAAAATAATATTAGTTGATGAGCTTATTTAAAAAAACACCAAGGAGAATATGAATAAACAAAGAAAAGCATTCAGCCTTGAATTTTTTTTAAATATGAAGTTTGTTATTATCCAATTCAATAATAATGGGTCAATTATACATTATTTGATATATCAATAAATGCTCATAAAATCAATATCCCAAAATATGATGTTCTAAAAATCAATAAATTGATTTAAATTTAATTGTATAACAAATCTATCCTAGTAATATGAATTTAGAGCTACAATTATATAAACAATAAATATATTCAATTTGGTCCTAGGTCAGTTGTTCGGGTGGTTGGGCCTCTCGCCTCTTGAGGCGGGGGCGAGGGTTCAACCCCTATCAGCACATGTAAGGGACATGTTTAACATGGAAAGTTGTATCTTGTTGCTGATGTGCCACCATTTGTCTTTCTTCGCGATAGTTGGTCCCAGGTCGCTTGTTCGGGTGGTTGGGCCTCTCACCTCTTGAGGCGGGGACGAGGGTTCAACCCCTATCAGCACATGTAAGGGACATGTTTAACGTGGAAAGTTGTATCTTGTGGCTGATGTGCCACAGTTTGTCCTTCTTCGCGATAGTTGTGATCGCAATTTAACCCAGCTATGTAAACCCCTATTCTTGTGGAATACGGTGGGTCCCACGGATACTATGCCCTTCCTTATACAGTTGCAATTTCAAAGTTAAAGTCCGGAGGAGTAGGCCTCGGTTGAACCTCCATTTTAAAAAAAAGCAACCACATGAATTTAGATCTAATTTAACAATACTTAATAATATGCAATTTGACATACTAATAATTGTTTATTTAGGTGAATGATATGAAAATTATATCAATACTATGTTTTTAAAAACATGAAAAGATTGTTTCATATAATTTTATAATAAATCTATCATACTAATTTAGAGCTTTGAAAAACAATAGAATTTAATAATAACTCAAATATATGCAATTTAGGCTACCAATAAATTTTCACTTGGTTGAACAGTCCCAAAACTATGTGGTGTTTAAAAACACCAATAAAATACATGATGTTCAAATATTTTAAAATCATTGATATCGTTTCTTAATATATTGTTCAAGTACATATTATGTTTCTCTATCACAAGGTCTCTGATTTACAATTGTATTGCATGTATAAGAATGTCTGTTCTTTGAGCAAATCCATCCATAAAGCCAAGGAATCATTGTTTCGGATAAAAAGTTTTCTAACTCCTCTGATGATTGCCTCCACAGCTTTGGTAGAATTACGTAAGTGCCTTTCATATTCCAAATCACATGATATAATGTATCATAAAAAATAATGGTATTATTTCCATCCAAATCTGGAAAAATTTTCCAAATTGTGTCCAAGTTTTTATGATGCACAAACTTATATCTGATACGGATATCAACTTTTTGGCATGCACTCTGACCTGCTATAATATGAAATCTTTGATGGTGTTTTGGAAAACATAGTGCAAGTGTTCTTTGAGCTATCGACACTCTTTCTGTGGTCCAAATCCACACTTCAAAAAGATCCATACAAAAATCCAAGAAATATAATGCATCCTTGCGAACGTAATGCGCAATTCTTGTGTTCTCTTCAATAAAATTCATATGGTTTTGCAAAGATTCAAGTAATAGATCACCCCTTTCCTTATCAATTGTCTTGAGCAAAATGCCATTCATTTCCAGTGTCAATACCCTTCTTTCATCTCTTGGGAATGAAGAAAATCCTTGCTTTCTTGATGAAGATTCATATATGTGTGAAGACCAGCAAGACATCAATGCCAACCTTGTGTTTTCTTTGTAGTTTATATGCAAATCAGCATTTTGTTCTGCAAAAAAAATTGAAGTTAATTAGATTTATATAAAAATCAATTAAATTGTTTTACATTCTATATTACTTCATAATTACAATAATTAAATATATGTTTAATTAAGCCATTATCATTTCTCTCAATATTCAAAACTTATAGTGAATTAAAATTGATAATACATAAGAAAATATAAGAAAATTGATTTAAATGCATGATTTTATATTCATGGGGATTCCAATTTCCTTCTATAGTTTTTCTTACAATCAATATAGTCAAAAGTAAACTAAGCCTAGAAAAAACTTCATATATATATATATATATATATATATATATATATATATATATATATATATATATATATATATATATATATATATATATATATATATATATATATATATATATATATATATATGTGTGTGTGTGTGTGTGTGTGTGTGTGTGTGTGTGTGTGTGTATATATATATATATATATATATATATATATATATATATATATATATATATATATATATATATATATATATATATATATATATATATATATATGTGTGTGTGTGTGTGTGTGTGTGTGTGTGTGCACAAACAATATCAATATAATAACATCAACTTTCTCATTCATAGTCATCAAATTTATTATCAATACCATTCTCTCTAATTATTATACTTTAAATTATAGATTATTATCAAATTTACGAAGTTCGAGCCTCTTAAGTTCGTGCCCCTTGTGTTCAAATTTGAAAATATATTTGAGTTAAAAATACTATTCGTTTTGTTGAAAAAGATAAGGGACTTGATCTTAAGTTCACGTGTCACATCCTATGACTCAACAGACTGACACTTGATATGATTCAAAAGCTCGAACTTAAGTTCGAACCTGATGATGAAATATTCAAAGGCTCGAACTTAAGTTCGAGCCTCATATCATGTGAGCCAACAATCCCAAAGTTGATATGGTGGAACTAAAAAAACTGACAAAGGCTCGAACTGGAGTTCGAACTTGATATTAAGGGACACAATGACTCAAAACTTAGAAGCTCAAACTTAAGAGCTCGAACTTAACTTCGAGCGATATACCAAGTGAACCAACAATCCTAAGCTTGATATGGCTTGAAAAGCTAAGAGGCTCGAACTTAAGTTCGAGCCTCCCAAAATTCAATTGATTTTGAGTTCGAGCCTCTTTGTTCTTTTGCACGTAAGATAGAACAATCCTAAACTTGATATGGCTTGAAAAGCTGAGAGGCTCATATCATATAACCCAACAATCCTAAATTTGATATGGTTGGAAAAGCTGAGAGGCTCGAACTTAAGTTCGAGCCTTCATACCATGTGATCCAACAATCTGAAACTTGATATGGCTTGAAAAGCTAAGAGGTTCGAGGCTCCTAAAATTGAATTGATTCTAAGGCTCGAACTTAAGTTTGAGCCTCTTTGTTCTTTTGCACATAAGACACAACAATCCTAAACTTAATATGGGTGGAAAAGCTGAGAGGCTCATATCATGTGACCCAACAATCCTAAACTTGATATGGCTGGAAAAACTGAGAGGCTCGAACTAAGGTTCGAGACCCCATAATTGAATTGATCCTGAACTTAAGTTCGAGCCTGTTTGTTCTTTTGCACATAAGACATTGTTCAATCATGTGACCCAAAAATCCCAAACTTGATATGGTGGAACTGAGAGGCCCGAACTTAAGTTCGATCCTCATATCAAGATTGACAGTTGATGTGATTCAAAGGCTCAAACTGAAGTTCGAACTTGGTATTAAGGGACACAATGACTCAAAACTTAGAAGCTTGAACTTAAATTTGAGCCTCATATCATGTGACACAACAGACTCAAAGTTGATATGATTCATAGGCTCGATCTTGAAAGGTTCTAGCCTGATGATGCAATATCAAAATTCAGAAGCTCGAACTTAAGTTCGAGCCTCATATCATATGAGTAAACAATCCCAAACTTAGGCTCAAACTAAAGAGGCTCGAACTTAACTTCAAGCGACATACCAAGTGAACCAACAATCCTAAGCTTGATATGGCTTGAAAAGCTAAGTGACTCGGTTCGAGCCTCCAAAATTCAATTGATTTTGAGGCTCGAACTTAAGTTGGAGCCTCTTTGTTCTTTTGCACATAAGACACAACAATCCTAAACTTGATATGGTTGGAAAAGCTGAGAGGCTCATATCATATAGCCCAACAATCCTAAACTTGATATGGTTGGAAAAGTTGAGAGGCTCGAACCTCATACCATGTGATCCAACAATCCGAAACTTGATATGGCTTGAAAAGCTAAGAGGTTCGAGGCTCTTAAAATTGAATTGATTCTAAGGCTCGAACTTAAGTTCGAGCCTCTTTGTTCTTTTGCATATAGGACACAACAATCCTAACTTAATATGGGTGGAAAAGTTGAGAGGCTCATATCATGTGACCCAACAATCCTAAACTTGATATGGCTGGAAAAGCTGAAAGAGGCTCATATCATGTGACCCAACAATCCTAAACTTGATATGGCTAGAAAAGCTGAGAGGCTCGAACTTAGGTTCGAGCCTCCCAAAATTGAATTGATCATGAGGCTCGAACTTAAGTTCGAGCCTGTTTGTTCTTTTGCACATAAGACGTTCAATCATGTGAACCAACAATCAAGTTCGAGCTTGGTATTAAGGGACACAATGACTCAAAACTTAGAAGCTCGAACTTAAGTTCGAGCCTTATATCATGTGACACAACAGACTCGAAGTTGATATGATTTATAGGCTGGATCCTGAAAGGTTCGAGCCTGATGACACAATATCAAAATTCATATGAGTAAACAATCCCAAACTTAATATGATTATAAGTCAAAATTGAGAGGCTCGAACCTCTCAATTTGAAAACTTGATATGGCTGGTATGGACAAAAACTTGGTATGGCTGGAAAAGCTGAAAGGCTCAAACTTAAGTTCAAGCCTCTTTGCTCTTTTGCATATAAGACACAACAATCCTAAACTTGATATGGTTGGAAAAGCTAGGGCTCATATCATTTGACCCAACAATCCTAAACTTGATATGGTTGGAAAAGCTAAGATGCTCGAACTTAAGTTCGAGCCGCCCAAAATTGAATTGATCCTGAGGCTCCAACTTAAGTTCGAGCCTGTTTGTTCTTTTGCACATAACACACTGCTCAATCATGTGACCCAACAATCCAAAACTTGATATGGTGGAACTGACATGCTCAAACTTAAGTTTAAGCCTAATGTTGCAATATTCAAAGGCTCGAACTTAAGTTCAAGGTTCACACCATGTGACCCAACAATCCTACGCTTGATATGGCTTGAAAAGCTAAGACGCTCGAACTTAAGTTCGAGCCTGCCAAGTTCAATCCTCTTGCTATGGCACGAAAAGCTGAAAAGGCTCGAACTTAAGTTGGTATGGCTAGTATGGCTAAAAACTTGGTATGGCTGAAAAAGTTGAAAGGCTCGCACTTAAGTTCGAGCCTCTTTGTTCTTTTGCACATAACACACAACAATCCTAAACTTGATATGGCTGGAAAAGCTGAGGCTCATATCATGTGACCCAACAATCCTAAAGTTGATATGGGTGGAAAAGTTGAGGCTCATATCATGTGACACAATAATCTTAAACTTGATATGGTTCGAGCCACCCGAAATTGAATTGATGCTGAGGCTCGAACTTAAGTTCGAGCCTGTTTGTTCTTTTTGCACATAAGACATTGTTCAATCATGTGACACAACAATCCCAAACATGATATGGTGGAACTGACAGGCTCGAACTTAAGTTAAAGCCTGATGATGCAATATTCAAAGGCTCGAACTTAAGTTTGAGGTTCATACCATGTGACCCAACAAGTATAACTTGGTATGGCTAGAAAAGCTGAAAGGCTCGAACTTAAGTTCAAGCCTCTTTGTTCTTTTGCACATAAGACACAACAATACTAAACTTGATATGGTTGGAAAAGCTGAGGCTCATATCATGTGACTCAACAATCCTAGACTTGATATGGTTGGAAAAGTTGAGAGGCTCGAACTTAAATTCGAGCCGCCTGAAATTGAATTGACGCTGAGGCTCGAACTTAAGTTCGAGCCTGTTTATTCTTTTGCAGACAAGACATTGTTCAATCATGTGAAACAAAAATCCCAAACTTTACATGGTTGAACTAAGAGGCTTGAACTTAAGTTCGAGCCTGATGATGCAATATTCAAAGGCTCAAACTTAAGTTCGAGGTTCATACCATGTGACCCAACAATCCTACACTTGAAATGGCTTGAAAAGCTAAGACGCTCGAACTTAAGTTCGAGCTCTCAAGTTCGACCCTCTTGGTATGGCTCGAAAAGTTGAAAACGCTCGAACTTAAGTTGGTATTGCTCGTATGGCTGAAAACTTGGTATGGCTGGAAAAGTTGAAAGGCTCGAACTTAACTTCGAGCCTCTTTGTTCTTTTGCACATAAGACACAACAATCCTAAACTTGATATGGCAATAAAAGCTGAGGCTCATATCATGTGACCCAACAATCCTAAACTTGATATGGTTGGAAAAGCTGAGAGGCTCGAACTAAAGTTCGAGCCTACTGAAATTGAATTGATGCTCAAGCTCGAACTTAAGTTCGAGAGTGTTTGTCCTTTTTGCACATAAGACATTGTTCAATCATGTGACACAACAATCCCAAACTTGATATGTGGAACTGAGAGGCTCGAATTCCTAATGTCGAGATTGACATTGATATGATTCAAAGGCTCGAACTGAAGTTCGAGCCTGATATTAAGCGACACAATGACTCAAAACTTACAAGCTCAAATTTAAGTTCGAGCCTAATATCATGTGACACAACAGATTCAAACTTGATATGATTTATAGGCTGGATCCTGAAAGGTTCGAGCCTAATGACACAATATCAAAATTTAGTAGCTCGAACATGATAGGCTCCAACCTAAGAGGCTCGAACTTAATTTCGAGCCTCATACCATGTGACCCAACAACCCTACGCTTGATATGGCTTCAAAAGTTAACAGGTTCGAACCTGTTAAACTTCAATAGATTCTAAGGCTCGAATTTAAGTTCAAACCTCTTTCTTTTCTTTGCACATAATACACAACAATCCCAAACTTGATATGGCAAACATGCACTATACACACACACTTATATATATATATATATATATATATATATATATATATATATATATATATATATATACATACATACATACATACATACATACATACATACATACATACATACATACATACATACATACATACATACATACATACATACATACATACATACATACATACATACATACATACATACATACATACATGTAGTATGTGTATGCATATATATAAATATATATATATATATATATATATATATATATATATATATATATATATATATATATATATATATATATATATATATATATATATATATATATACATATATATATATATACATGTATATATATATATATATATACATATATATATATACATATATATATATATAAACATATATATATATACATGTATGTATATATATACATATATATATACATATATATATATATATATATATATTTTGAATATATATACATACATGTATATATATATATGTTTATATATATATATATGTATATATATATATATGTATATATATATATATATACATGTATATATATATATATGTATATATATATATATATATATATATATATATATATATATATATATATATATATATATATATATATATATATATATATATACATACACACACACACACTACACACGCACACTACACACGCACACACGCACACACACACTACACACACACACTACACACGCACACATCCTTGAACTTCATTAGAGCTTTTAGTCCATTTGTAAGCACTTTTGTCTATGGGCAGCCACCTTTGGCTCGCGAAATGAAGTCCTCAATTCAAAGTTATATCGGTTCTTGTTTGATTATTTTCACTTTTTGCTAGCGGAGAACTTTTTGTATATATGTATATGTCTGTATGTTGTGTTTGAACTTTTCCAAAAGATATTCGAACTTAAGTTCGAGCTTTTGAAAGATGAACAAATGATGCTCGATCTTAAGTTCAAGCCTCTTGACTCTTGCAAGTGATATCTAGCTCGAACTTAATTTCGAGCCTTTGAATCATATCAAGTTTGAGTATTCACATGAGATGAAGCTCGAACTTAAGTTTGAGCCCATGAATTTTGAGTCTGTTGTGAAACATAATATGAAGCTGGAACTTGAGTTCGAGCGTTTGAATCATATCAAGTCTAAGTCTCTTTAGTTACATGATATGAGGCTCAAACTTAAGTTCGAGCCTTTTACTTTTCCAGCAAAAAAGATAGTATTTTCAAATCAAATCTATTTTGAAATTTGAACAAAAGATGCTCGAACTTAAGATCGAGCCTCTCAATATGATATGAAGCTTGAACTTAAGTTGGAACCTCTGAATTTTGATTTTGTTGTGTCACATAATATGAGACTCGAAATTAAGTTCGAGCTTTTGAATCATATCAAGCAGTTTGTTAAGTTACATAGCATTCTCACAAGTAGCCCTATATATGCCCTTCTTCCAAATATAACTTAAATTGTGGGGGGGGGGGGGGGGGGACGTCGGTATTGTGGATTATTGTTTTGTGGGTCTTTCCCATTCTTGGAAACATGATTCTGATTGTCTTAGAAATAAACGGTTATAGAAATTTGACCGCTGACCTTGGTTCTGTTGATGTCAATCTTCCTAGTTGTGGTCCTCTTAGAGGGGGTTGCCTATACAATGGTTGCTATTAATGGATATTATAATTGATTTTCAAGTATTGCTGATGTAGCACTGATTGTACATATTGATTGTACATATTGCAACAGAGGCATTTGGGATGAATACACATTCTATGCTAGTTAATTCGATGGTGGAGGATAGTATTTCAATGGGTAACCCTAAGGATGATAAGGTAGTGAAACATATTTTTGATGGGTACAACTATAAAAACAAAAAGCTATCATGTTTACCATCCATAGACTAAATGCATTCTAGTTAGTCCTGATGTTGTTTTTCTATAAGATGCAATTAAACCCTTTACTTTCATGTACGAAGGCAACTTTCATTAGCTCAAAGGATGTATATGACACTGTTTTGCCTCTTTTTATAGATGGAAAGTCAAATGTTACTCGTAGTGAGGCAATTTCTTAGCCTTTATATTTGAAATCATAATTATGCATAAATCTGCTTGATATTCAGTTTGTTATCTCTCATATGAGTAGGTTTATGTGGTTAGGCATGTCTTTTACTACTTGAGTGGTTCCCGACTAGTTTGATTGTCTTATCCGAGGGGGATCATTAGCACGATTTATATGCTTTTTCTAATTTAGATTGGGTTGTTTTCTATGACACTCATGTGGCCACTAGTGGTTTTTGCTTCATGCTTGTTAGCTCATGCATATCTGTGTACCTATTGTGGCCACTTCTAGTTGTGAGGCCGAGGACATGGCATCTTTTACAACTACTATTCAGTGTGTGTGGTGCGAACACCTTTTGTATGATTTGGGCTTTGATCAGTCTTTTGCCATGACCGTCCTTATTGGTAGTCAGAGCGCATTGGAAATTGCGAGAAACTCTATGTTCCATGTTTGCATAAAGCACATTGAGGTGCACTCTCATTATCTTAGGTGGAGACTCTCTGTTTGAGAGATTAGTTTGGCCTATGTGCCCAAACAAGATAATGTTGAAGGCCTTTAGGCTCTGCATAAGGAGAATTTTGAAGCTTTTCACAAAGCTTTGGGCATACTTTCTTTTGTGGATTGATTTCATTCCACATAGCTTGGAACTTCCACATTTTTGTAGTGATGTGTGAACACACTTAGAACCACCGGGTCACATTTTTCCCTCTTTAGGAGGTTTTTTTCCCCGATCATGTATATATGCCTATAACCTTAATTCATCAGTTATCTTTCTACATACAATTAATGTTGTGTTGTTCTATAATATTCTTCTTCTTCCTTGTGTTGTTCGTGTGCTCCTACAGTCCTCAAACTCCAACACAATGAAGTTCTATAGTTAGAATGATGATCACCATGAAAATCAATACCTACTTACCATGAAAATCAATATCTACTTGGTGAGTAGTAGCCAATCGAGATTTCGTGGGTTCATTGTGAATACAATGAGCTATAGCGTGATTTGTAGTATCAAATATTGTTCTCACATGATTCGAATTTTCATAGCAAGTGCAATGCACCTATCCAAAGGGTTCCATGGATTCTAATCACACATTCGCTAGTTGCCTCTCTAGGGGTTTAAAACACATGGTCAAATCATTGGATCCCCCCTTGGTGGTTGATAGGCCTAACTTGCTTTCTACTTTAAGGGCAACTGGGATGAAATCATCTAAGCTTATCTAGACCACTCCACAAATCCACATGATATCATGCAATCATATGGAGAAACCATTAATAAACCCACATCTAGCGAAGGTCGGCTATTGATCAAGAAATCCCTGTATGTACTCCTAAAATCTATGACATAACTTTGTATAGTTGCCTCCAAATATCGTACAACATATCATGTAGTTGCAATGTAGATTCTGTATGCCTGAATCTATTCAAAAAAAACTTTAGAACTTCATAACTCTAAAATGTTTGGAGTCAAATTCTATTAACCATTTAACTCCTTCTTAAGCTAAAGTTTCTTGAAAAAATTTATAGTTATGGATCGTGTCTCTATTCCCATCCATTGTAGTGGTTTTTGAACATGTGGATTTATAAATCTGAGTTATCATTATAATGGCCCCCAAACTTGGTGTAATGCAACCCAGGAATGAGGCCCTTTGGGAAATCATCATGGTTTTCTCTATTGTTACCTTTGAGGATATTACTTCCCCCCAAGGTTTCCATGTAGATGTTGTAAAAAATCGAAGCCTATGGAATCTGGTAGTATTCACTACCTGGATTCAACTACTAGAAAGCTCTCTCGCATAAATAAAATGCTACTCAGCTAATCTATAAAAGGGATGTATATATTCAACTTACCCTAGACCACTGTATGATTCTACTTGAGAATCCACTAATTGGTTGTCAAAGCTAGACTTTGGTGAGCTTCAATGTGTAGATATTGGTGAATAGTAAGGTTTGGTGTCTTTCACAATGAAAACTGTGTGAGAGTATAGGTGGCCTTTTTTGGTTGTACACTTGCACCATCTTTCATTTTTGTTACAATCCATCCTTATTCGATTGAAAGTGTAGCATTGTTGAAATCAGCAGAGGCTTGCTTACTTGAGTATGTGGCCATAAATTGGGGCCTATTTCCTTCCTTCTTAAAGTTCTTGCATCCAATGACTAAGATTAGAAAATATGGTGAACTTGCTTTTTTTTTGGTAATGATGATTTTTGAGAACTTCCCTTTCTTCTTTCCATTTTCCTCCTTCTAGGTATTGGGTTTCTCCTCTGTGTGCAAAAAATAGGTCAATATTTAATTTTTTTGCTCTCCAAAGTTCTATATTCCAACAAATCATTGCTTTTAATCATTATCTTTACCAAATCTCATATATTTTTTCTCTTCCATGTTGGAAACTCGATAAAAGCGACTTCATCAAGTTCCTACCATGAGTTTTATGGGTTGGCAATGCTCATTCTTCTAGAATTCCTAAAATTTCATGGGATTTTCTTTGTTTTCTAAAAAGTCAAGGTGGTATAGGTGTTTTCTGTCCTGAAAAAATGCTAGAAATTTATCAGCAAATTAAATATTTAGGGCTATTGATTTTATTTTTTATTAGTGGGCGTGCATGTTTGAAAGGAAGATCTATGTCTTTTTTCTTAAGCACTACAAGGCATGGAACATCATTCTTTGTGGCACATTATAACCTCTCCTCATCAATATACTCCTACCAGTAGTCTACTTATCTGTCATATGTGGGATTCTTAACCATTACAAGGCATGGAACATCATTCTTTGTGGCACATTATAACCTCTCCTCATTACAAAGAGTAATTTTTCTCTATATCATGATGTAGACAAATCCTTTCTCAATTTGAATGAAGTTAGCAAATGCATCAATCATGGAAAACCAAGGCTCCCTTCCATTGCCAATCTTCAAAGTTAACAAAGGCAAAGTGGACAAGATCATACAAAAGCTCGATTGCATATGGAAGGTGAGTTGGAGTAGCCAGCAATGGAGGTACAAAGGTTCTTTCTTGGAATCTTGCAATAGTTTTGATGTTGTTATTTCATGTTTGTACCTTCCCTTTAATAATGAGATTCATCTTTCTTTGTTTGTCTAAATAATAGAGAGTAGAAGGGTACCATTGTTTTTTTTTCTTTGTTTGAAGTAATCAAGAGGGTCCTCCTTATCTAAAGAGAGTGGAAGGGTACCATTTCTTTTTTTTTTTGGCTTAAAGTAATGAAGAGGGTCCTCCTTATCCCCCACTTTGGAGAGCTATACGTTAGGCAGCACTCCGAATTCGAACCTTGGATCTCAACTCCCTACACCATGAATCTCAGATAAATTACTCCATTAATTTGGGTTTCATTATGTCAATGAAGTAAATGCTTACACACATAGACAAGACAAATAGCAAAGACAAGAGCGCATGTAAGATGTGCTCTCATATTATCAATGTGCACTGGTTAAGCTGGATGGAACTCTCGCCTCTTGAGGCAAGGTGGGGGTTCGAACTTCGCCAATGATGATTAACAAGTATTGAGCCTTAGGCCAGCTTCCAAATCTAATTTCCTTACTGTTTTCGGGCCATCATCAGTGTATTGCCTTCGGACCGTCTTAACCCCTGCTTTGTTAGATTAGATAGAGGGAGTCCCATGGATAATATGCCTCTTCAGTTTTACAATCGTTTTCTAAATTGATTCAAGCAAAGGACGGTAGGCTTCTTCCGAACTTCCTCTTTTTTTTTCTTTTTTTCTCTTTATATATATATATATATATATATATATATATATATATATATATATATATATATATATATATATTATAAGAAGCAAAGACAAAAGCACGGCATGCAAAGACAAACAAACATGCGAGGACGAAGAAAACGCCAAGTCCATGTAACGCCTAAAAGCTTTACCCAAAGGTCAATGAACTCTCATTGAAGGCTTGAAGTCTTCTATTCACACGAAGAGAATGTATTCATGCTCTGGAGTCTATCGGATTGAAGATTCAACGAAAAAAGTTGCATGGAATGTAGCTTAATATTCTTGATGAGTGGAAGTTTGAGGGGCAACATGAAATGCCTTTGGTTTGGATGTGTGGGTAAATACATTGAATCTTGGACAATGTTCAATAGGTTTACATTGTCTATGTTGAAAGTGAGGGATCCCTTATATGTGTATGAGTTCCTTTTTGCCAATTCAAGCTTGAAGAGTAAGTCCAAGAACAAACTTCAAAAATAAAAAAGATGTTCATTCGTAGGGCGTGGCCATCCCTTAGTACTTCATATAAAATATGTATAGATACATCATGCCAACCTCCTACTATGAGATAATACGAGAGTTGTAACTTTGTAACACATAGATTGGGTTCACACTTTGCAACTTTGTGACACCTAGATTGCTGATAATGAACGTACAAAAACAACACAGGGAAAATATTAGTGTTGAATGTACAAAAATAAAAATTCTTTTAAGGTTATGGGTGGATATATACAACTTGGGGAAAAAACCTCTTGAAGAAAGTACCTCGATGCACATAAGTGTATTCACACACATAACTATCAAAATATACTAACAAAGCCCCCTTGGGAGTTATGTGGTGAACAAAGAGTTGACACTCATGTACATGAGGGAGTGTCATTTTTATCGATGATTCATTGGCACTCATGTATGTATAACACAATTCGAGATGAACCTAGACTGCGACTTGTTCACATGGTGTTTATGGTCCTATGTAGACACCATCTTTTGGTAATTACTTTTACTTTGTCACTCTTCTTTATGATATTTTTGTCATGCATGGATATATCCACTAAACTCAAAGGTTGAAATGCTTATGTGCTTCAAAAATTTTCTAGTTATGGCGAAAAACATATCACCATATAAATTGGGCACCCTCCATTTTGATTAAAGGGGGAATATATGTATTCTAATTTCAATGAGTTTTAGACTGAACACGAGATAAAAGATCAATGTAGAGCATCATATACACCACAAACAAATGGTTGCTGAGAGGAAAAATAGGACTCTCATGGAAATCGCAGGGTGTATGTCAAAAGGCAACCATATCCACATAGTTTCTAGCTTGAGGTTGTGATGTGTGTTTCTTATGTACTTAATGCATATGCAATGTAGTCTATAAATCTTTAAAAACACTTGGCATGGTCACAAGCTACCTATTGCTCATCTACATGTTTTTTGGTTGTTTGACATATGCATTACTATCTGAACAACAACACAAGAAGCTAGATGATAAGGCTTAGCAATGTAATTTTGTTGGGTACAGTTATGAAAGAAAAGGCTATAGCCTATATCACCCACAAATTAAACATATTATGGTTATAAGAGATGTAGTTTTTATGGAGGATGAAGTTCACTCTTTACTTCATGCATCAAAGATACATCTATGATTTCAAAAGGTGTGTACGATAACTTGTTGGATGTTTTCACTAGGCGAAAGTAAGATGCAACTTCTCCACGTGAGGCAAGCTCTCAACCTATGCATGTTTAAGATGAGAATACAAATGTTAGACCACATACACATGGAATGGTCTCTGTAGGCCATTGTCTAACAACAAACCATTTCATTGTTGACACAGATATCATGATGCACTTAGTGATGAGAGATCAAAGATTGATGATCCAAAATTGGTTTGTGTAGATGTTGAGAGATAGTAAGTAATTTTAAAATTCATCTTTTTTTTTTTTTTTTTTAAATGGAGGTTCAGCCGAAGCCTACTCCCCCGGACTTTAACTTTGAAATTGCAACTGTACAAGTGAATGGGCATAGCACCCGCGGGACCCCCCGTATCCCACAAAGCAGGGGTTAGACAAGGTTACAACTGAGAGACATGGTTACAACTGGGTTTAACTGGCCTAAGCCATAACATGTCCAGCCTGGGACTTGAACCTTGGACCTCCGCCTCAAGAGGCCAAAGCTCAACCAACTGTCCTACAGGACGTGGACTTTAAAATTCATCTTTGTCTTATGATACTTATCGAGGATTTAATGGTGATTCCTTTGCATTTGATTGCTATGCAATGACTATCCTTAGCCTTTTTAATGAGAATGAGCTTGTTTCCTTTTTATGAAGCACAAAATTTAGGAAATTGGATGGCTACACTGCAACTCAAATTTGATGTTATTATGAAGAATGGTACTTGGCCTTTATGTGACTTGCCTCCTAGCAACTAGGCCATTGACACTAAATAAGATTATAAATTAAAATGCAAGACTAATGATAATGTTGATCTCTATAAGGCTAGGCTTGTGGCTAAAGGTTATGCTTAGGAAAAAGACATTTATTTTAACGAGCTCTTTGCTCCTTCATATCGTAAACCACTTTTAGCATTTGTGCACTTGCCATTCACAATGGTTAGAATGTACATCAATTGGACATCAAAATTGCATTTTTGAATGGGGACTTGCATGATAGAAGTGTATACTTCTCAGCCCCATAATTTTGTGCAAAAGGGTATGAAAACAATGTGTGCAGGTCAAAGAAGACATCTATGGATCAAAGCAAGTATCATATGCTTGGTATGAGATACATGCATGCTTATTGACACATATATTTCAAAATACTATAACCAACATCTCTCTGGATGCAAAGCATGCAAATGATTCATTGTTGTTTATGTGGATGAATGTTGTCGCTAGTCATAATGAGATGCAGATTTTTTTAGTTTAAGTTTAATTTGCATACCTCTTTTGAAATGACATATTTAGGGCATCTACATCACTATTTAGGCATTTAGTTTATGCAAGTTGATGGAGACATTTATTTGTTTCAAACAACATACATTGACATTTTATTACAATGTTCTAGCATTGGGAAGTTTAAAGCCAATGCCACTCTCACATAAACAGGTTTAAGATTGATTCTTCATGATGTTAGAGATGCATTTGAGCTTGGTCTCTAATAAAAATTTGTAAGATTTCTTATTTATGTATGCATCACTCGGCCTAATATTCACTTTTCTATTTCTCACATGAGTAGATTTATGCATAGCCTAGGTGCCAAGCATTCACAAGTAGTTAAGTGTATCTTTTGCTACTTACTACTTATCTAGTACAACAACTTGCAATGTTTTATCATAAACGGGGATCAATATTGGAAAGCTTGTATGATTTTTTGACTCATAATGAGCTTGTCATGATGACGCTCATCTGTCTATAAGTGTTTTTTGCTTCATGCTTGCTAGATCATGCATATCTTGGTTGAGAAATAGGAAACATATTATGGCCCTATCTAGTTATGAGGCTAAGTAACTTTCAAAACTATTGTTGAATGTGTGTGTCTTTGGTGAACTTTGTGGATGAAATGGGTGTTGATGAGATCTCTTCCATCACCATATTTATTGATAGTTAGAGTGCAATGGGAGTTGCAAGGAAGTTAATGTTCCATGCTCATACAAAGCACATTGAGGTGAAGTATCATTATGTCAAGGATAGACTCTCTATTGGAGAGGTCAATTTGGCATATGTGCCCACACAAGATAATATTACAGACCTTTTTTCAAAATCTCTTTGAGGACACCATATAACACTTTTATAGGCATAGAAAACTAGCAAACATCAAATGAGCGACATGTGCATGTGAAATTTTTACATTTGATATGCCCCATAAATCTTGTATTGAACGTGCATAATCATTCATAGATTTTCCATAATTGTAAGCTTATACAACCCATGGCACAACATAGAAATGAAATAATTATTTGTCACTAGTATAGAGATCATGCTGTATAAAATTTTAATCACCAAGAACTTTACTATTAAGCCCATTTTGGATAGTGTCAACATTGAAAATAGATCTTTCTTGATCTTTCACATGAATAGGGCATCTAAAAATGTGAATGTATGGTTGTTAATAGTATTAAGGAAAATTCTTACAAATCCCGTGATAGAATATGAGGCGTTGTTTGTGCATATGACACTATTCCCATTGGGGATAGACCCAAACATTTGAATTCATGATTGGCATGCAATGATCATGAGTTGATGGCCATAACTACATTATGTACTAAATTCCCTTTATTCATTTTGCACTAGGTTCGAAGATGTAGTCTTAGAAGCAAAAATATATGCAATATTGATTTCTAGCTCTTTCTTCTTTGCCATTTTCGCAACAAGTTTAGGATCATTCTTGATGATATGAGCATTCACGTGACAATACTTTAAAAAACACTTTTGTTGATCTACTTTCTTCTCATCTTTGTCTTTCTTCTTTGATTGTGCAATGCTTATAAATTTTTGTCTACTAGAGGAGGAGCCACCTTTATCCTTTTCCTTTTGACCGACGACAAAGGCTTGATCTACAACATGCATAATATGCCTTTTTTATGGATTGGTCTTCCTGTAGTAAAACAAAAACTACTCCAAATTCTCCGTCAACAATTGAAGAGTAGAAGCAAAACACTTATAAGCATAAAGAATCCCATTCACAAAAATTTTTCCTACAAACATTAATTGCTCCATCAAATTTTTAACTTTTTGAATAAATTTTTCCTACAAACATTAATTGCTCCATCAAATCTTTGTTCTTTATGAGAAATCTCTCCATAGAAATCACCTTCATCCATACGTTCATTCTCTAGTTATTTTTGGAGGTAAGCAACAAAAGCCCATTTTTTTGTGATATAGGTGAGTGGGTGTGCTGACAGTGCATCAAGGAAGCAATGACCTTCTCCAATACCGATTCTTGGACTTTGGGGATCGAGAATTTATATAAACAAAAAAAAGCAGAGAGAGATGCTTAGGATAACAACATAGAGTGTATATGAATCAATGAATGTACAAAGATGATGTTGAATAGATTGACATTAGCTCTTGAAAGTGAGAGATTCCTTATGTGTATGAGTTGTTTTTACGGAATTCAAGCTCAAATAGAAGAGTAAGTCCAAAATCAAACTTTCGAAAAAAAAGGATGTTCATTCGTAGGACGTGGTGATCTCTTATTACTACATATAAAATATATAGATATATCATACCAACCTACTATGAGATAATACGAGATTTCGTGTTCAAGTTGTAACTTTGTAACACATAGGTTGGTTTCAGACTTCTTCGGGTGGAATAGATTGTGTGAAACTATTTTCCACATTGAGCTTCACTCAACTATGGTATTGTTTACACATACCGTTTTGCTCACACATAATGATGACCTTTTTTGCTTTTATGGATGAGGCTGTTGGAGTTTGTTGATAGTGAACATAGACAAATAACAAAAGTGAAAACTTAGGAGCATACTATAGTGTGTATTACTTAGTTTTGAATGTACAAAGATAAAAATTCTTTTAAGGCTACGGGTGTATATACAACTTGGGGAAAAACCCTCTTGAAGAAAGTACCTCCTATAGTGTGTATTACTTAGTTTTGAATGTACAAAGATAAAAATTATTTTAAGGCTACGGGTGTATATACAGCTTGGGCAAAAACCCTCTTGAAGAAAGTACCTGGATAGTTATAAGTGTATTCACACACATCACTACCAAAATATACTAACAAATCCCCTTGGGAGTGATGTGATGAACAAGGAGTTGACACTTATGTTGTTGGATTTAGACGTCTGTGGAAGCATGCGAACAACACAAGGAAGAAGAAGAAGCTTGGAGCACAACACACAATACTGAATGTATTACCACTAGAATATACAAAGCTAAGTAACCCGTTAGGGCTATAGGCGTATATGCAAGCCGGGGGAAAAAAATCTCCTAAAAAGGGAAAAAAGTGCCCTAGTGGTCGTAGTGTGTTCACACACATCACTACCTAAATGTATCAACAAATCCCCCTCGAAGTGATGCGGTGAACAGGGAGCTGGCACTCATATATAAGGAAGTGCCAAGCTATGTGGAATCAATTCACAAAAGGAAGTAAGCCCAAAGCTTTGTAAAAAGCTTCAAACTTCTCCCTAGGCAAAGCCTTCGTGCAAAGGTCTGCAATTTTCTCCTATGTGGGCACATATGCCAAGATGATCTCTATAGTAGAGAACCTCTCCTTGACATAATGATAATGCACATCAATGTGCTTAGTGTGAGCATCGAACACAGGATTCCTTGCAACTGCCAATGTGCTCCAACTATCAGTGAAGATGATGGTGGTAAAAGACTGATCAACACCCAAACGGCCATAAGGCATCTGAGCCACACACACTCAATAGTCACTGTGAAAGCTACCCTATACTCAACCTCACAACTCAAAGTGGCCACAACACAGTAGGCTGCTTCTTGCTCAACCAAGGTATGCATGAGCTATCAAGCATGAAGCAAAAGCCACTAGTGGATGCACAAGTCTCATATCAACCAACCAATCAGAGTCAGAAAAATCATGCAAATTTGGCGGTAGTGATCTCCCCCTTGGGATAAAACAACCCAAGTAGTCGGGTACCACTCAAGTAGCGAAAGATGCACTTAACCACCTACCAATGCTTGACACCTGGGTAATGCATAAACCTGACCATCTGTGAGACAAGAAACTGAATATCTGGCCGCGTAATGCATAAGAAAATCAAGCATCCAATAGCCTATTGATAGAGAATAGCATCAAATGCATCTCCAACATCATGAAGACTCAATTGTAAACCTATCTCCATAGGAGTGGCAATAGGTTTATTATCTTCAAGGCCAAAACGAAGCAATAATGTGTCAATATTTTTTTTTTTACAAAAAGCCATTCCACCATCAACGTGCATAAACTAAATGCCCAAATAATGATGCAAATGCCCCAAATCAGACATCTCAAATGAAGCATGCAAATCAGCCTTAAAATCAGCAATATGCTTCTCATAAGGACCAGTGAGCAGCATGTCATCAACATACACAACAATGATCAGAAGTACATCATTAGCACACTTAACATATAAGTTGTTTTCAGTTGGACTATTCTCAAAACCATGTGCAATCAGATAGGCATGTATCTTTTCATACCAAGCATGTGGTGCTTGTTTTAAACCATATAACCTGCACACCTGGTTTTCATGCCCTTTTTGCACAAAGCCACGGGGCTGAAAAACATACACTTCTTCATGCAAGTCACCATTCAGAAATGTTGTTTTAATGTCCAACTGATGTACATTGCAACCATGATGAGCTGCAAGTGCATAGATGCTATGAACAGTAGTCATTCGGCAAGTAGGTGCAAATATTTCATCAAAATCAATGCCTCTTTCCTATGCATAACCCTTTGCAACAAGCCTAGCCTTATACCTATCAAGTGTTCCATCCGGTTTATGCTTCAGCTTGTATAGCCACTTAGTGCCAATGGCCTTCCTGCTAGGAGGCAAGTCACATAAAGACCAGGTACCATTTTCATGGTAGCATCATATTGAGATTGCATTGTAGCCATCCAATGTTCGGAATTTTGTGCTTCATCAAATGAAATAGGTTTAGTCTCATCACACAGACTAGAGGCAGCCATAGCATAGCAATTTGATGCAAAAGAGGCACTATGAGAGCCTGAACGAGTACGGTATGATAGAGGTGCATCTAATTTATTGTCATGCAAAGTTTGCACTAGCCATTTTGGCATAGTTTTTGCCTCCTCATTATTAGCTCTATCATCAACAAGTGCATCATGTAAATCTGCATCAGAAATGGAATGATTTGCATCATCATGTGAAACCTGCTAAGGCTGAGAAGTTGTCTCATTAGGACTAGCACTAGACTATCCACCTTTAAAAAGTGGCAGCAAAGTATCATACATGTCTTTGGAGCTAACAGATGTCTCCTTCGTACATGAAAGTAAAGGCTGAATAGCATCTTCCACAAAAACTTCATCACGGCTAACCAAAATGTGTTTAGTCTGTAGATGATATAGACGATAGCCTTTGCCTTCAAAAATGTACCCAACAAAAATACAGTTTACTACTTTATCATCCAATTTCTTGCGATTTTGTTTAGGCACTAATGTTTATGCCAGACAACCAAAAACACGCAGATGAGCAACAGATGGCTTGCAACCATGTCAAGTCTCATATGGATTGATAGGCGGTAGTGCTTTAGTGGGACACCTGTTAAGTACATATGTTGCACACATGACAACCTCAAGCCAGAAACTATGTGGTAAAACCTCGCTCTTGACCATATACCTCACCATCTCCATGAGTGACCTGTTTTTCTGTTCAACAACTCCATTTTGTTGAGGTGTATATGGCACTGTACACTGATGTTTTATCCCATGTTCAACAAAAAATGCATTGAAGTCAGAAGACATATATTCCCCCCTCAATTAGAACAGAGGGTGTCCATTTTACATGCTGATAGATTTTCAGCCAAAACCAAAAATTGTTTGAAGCACATAAACACTTTGGACTTTGCTTTGAGTGGATATATCCATGCATGCCTGGAAAAATCATCAATGAAAGTCATGAAGTAAAGATATTTTCCAAAAGAAGGTGTCTGCACATGACCATAGACATCACTATGTACAAGCTTCAATTTCTAAGTAGCCTAAACTAAACCATCTTTTGGGAAGGATGAATGTTGCATTTTGCCCAAAATAGAGCCTCCACAAACATGTTTCCCGGGTGCCTCAAGTTTGGGCAAAGAGGACACAATTTCATATTTTTGTAGGTGTAGCAAACTAGCAAAATTCAGATGACCAAAGTGTGCATCCCAAAGCTTTGCATCTGACATAGCCTAAGAATCATGTACTACACATGCTAAATCATTCATAGCTTTTTCATAGTTTATGAGCTTATACAGCCCACGACATAAAATGCCAAAAGCAATAATCATGTTGTCATTTGACAGATCATGAACTATACATCTATCATCAACAAATTTCACAACCAAGCCAATCTTGTCTAATGCAGACATTGATAACAGATTTTTCTTGATCCCTGGCACAAATAAAGCACCTGGCAAAGTGAAAGAACTCCCATCAACTCCCATGATAGGATAACAGGAGTTTTTGGAGCATGTGACAGTATTCCATATAGGGGCAAACTTGAGTGAAGTGAAGAAATTGTGATGCGAGGTAATATGTTTGGTTACCCCACTATCAAAGTACCAAACATTTGAGTCTATTGCAGACATACACTATTAGGGAGAAGGTGGGTCAAAACTACAAATAGTAGTAAATGCCAATTCTTCATTCTGCACAAGATTACCACACTCTGTTTTTGGTGTAGAGGCCTCTACAAAAACCATTCCAGCCTCTTTTTTCTTTGCCTCCTTTGCAGCCAGTTTTGGACAACTCTTTATGACATGATCATTGACTTTACAGTACTTACAAAAGAATTTTTTCTTTTTTGATTTCTTCTCATCTTTCTCTTCCTTCTTCGAATGTGCAGCATTTGCTGATTTCTGCTTACTAGTAGATGAGCTCCATTTACCTTTGCCCTTCTAACTAGCCAAAAGAGCTTGATCTGTAACACGCATGATGGACATGTTCTACCTAGATTGATATTCCTGCAATAGGATAGAGAATAACTCCTCAAATTACAAGGCATTTTCATTGCCTTTCATCATCAAACAAAGAGTAGAAGCAAAACTCTGATATGAATCAAGAAGACCATTCAGAACGTTCTGCACAAGTGAGATATCTAGAATAACTTCATCAGCAAAAATCAATTGTTCCTTCAAGTCTTTGATCTTTGTTAGAGAATTGTCCATAAAATCACCTTCATTCATATGCTCACTCTCCAACTGTTTTCAGAGGTAAGCAACACGAGCCTCATTCCTAGCCTGGTACAATGTGGTAAGTGTATCCCAAGCATCCTTAGCTATTCTGTAAGAGAGAATGTGAGGAATAATGGCATGTTTGATAGACAAGGCTATCAATCCATGTGCATGAGCATTTCTACCATCCCAACAAATTTGCTCTATAGTAGGTGGACCAGAAACCATAGCACGAACATGAATCTGAAGAATATCAACATCTTCATGCCATCTGCATTAGCTTCAATACTTGTATTTGCAAGTGTAATAGGACATTTTTCAACACCCTGCACAATGTTCCACAGTCCTTTTGCAACCAATACATGTCACATCATATAAACCCACAATGGGTAATTGGTATCGTCCAACTTATCCTAAACAACCAACATACGGAATACATCACTGCTTTCAGCCATGGCCATTGACTAAAATACCCTGATGCAGAAAAATGATTGTATCTAAAAAAGTTGATCAGAAGTACCCTAACAAATTCTGCTAGACTTGTAGCAGACTTTGAGATGCTTATAGTGGCGAGCCGAAACATGTATATATCTTTGGCACAAAGAGATGAAATAACCTACACAAGCACTACGATAGTGTGCTTAGAGGCCAAAACAAGCTCAGATCGTGATTTCAGCACCACAAAGCGAAGTAGTTTTGATCGCCTAATGACCATGAGTATGCTCACCAAACTTCCTACGATTCTGAGACTATGATAGGAGGGGTTTCGATGATGCCCTAGATGAATCGGCGACCTACTCTGATACCAATTGTTCGAGTTCGACTTCTACGGAAGCACACGAACATCACAAGGAAGAAGAAGAAGCTTGGAGCACAACACACCATTAGGGGAAAAAGTTAGCCCTGAATGGGCCTTGTAAGGATCCCTAATTTTTAGGGATTAAAAGATGATTAAGGAGATATCCAAAACCACTAGTAGTTTTGTAGAATAAAAAAAATGTTTATTCAAACTCTTGAAGAGAATCTTCAAACGCATGAAATGGTGACCCTTGGATCCTTCAAATCGATGGTTAGCATTCAAACGGATGTAAGAGAAGCATTTAATGCAAACTTTGTCATGGCCCCTATACTCTCTGCAAAGTTTTGGAGCATCCGATCTACCCACCATCCAATGGTGGAGCGCCAATGGTGCTGATCTTCTTTTAGAAGAGATGAGGACCATCGGATCAGCCTCAAATCAAAGGGAGGAGAGAGATTTTGAAGCATGAAATGGCGGGCTTTATTTTGAACCATCTGATCCAGCCTCCATCCAAAGGCCTATGTTGAAAGGTGCATTTGATGACAAGGGAACAATGTGAGCCATCAGATCTAGCACAAATCCAAGGGTTCACGATAAAAGGCGCCTTCTCAATCCGTTTTAAATCTCCTACATTGGATGAGGACCTTAATCCGACGGCCCACAATCATGAGCGCCTTTTTCCAATGGTAAAGCATCCAAGCCACACATTTTTGTCTTGATCCAAGGGTCTCTATTCTATCCCACCTTGACTTTTGCAAAATGACATAAACCCTTGGATCTTTTAGGCAATAGAAGGGTTGAGATGCATTTTCGAGATCTCCCAAACTACCCACGCCGGCAAAACCACAAATATATGGCTGTTTTGGTGCCTTTGACCAGAAAAAAACCATGGAAGGCTATACCTAGTCTAGTAGATTGAGGGACTAGAGTGTGGCCACTGCTCTCCTCTCATTGGTGGATCCTTAATCATCCCTTAATCTAAAAGGCCCAAGGAGGGTTCATTTTCTCCCCTAATGCAATACTGAATGTATTACCACTAGAATGTACAAAGATAAGTAACCCGTTAGGGCTATAGGCATATATGCAAGACGAAGGAAAAGAACCTCCTAAAGAGGGAAAAAAGTGCCCCGACGGTCCTAGTGTGTTCACACACATCACTACCTAAATATATCAACACATGTATGTATGATATTTTCAGAGTTGAAAATTCTATCGATCTATCAAGTTGTTCACAATGATGTCTATGGTCCAATGTAGACACTGTCTTTTGGAATTACCTTTAAATTTTTCACTTTTTTTAATGACTTTCATGACATGCATGGATCTGCCCACTAAACTCAAAAGTTTGAAATGCTTATGTGCTTCAAAAATTTTCTATTTATGGCTAAAAAACATATCACAATATAAATTGGGAACCTGTCACGAGGAAGGAGATAAGGAAGAGAGCTCACACACACACTCTCACTCTCAAGGAGAAGCACACACACAGATTGAGGCAAGGAAGAATGTTCTTCTTCTTCTTCTTCTTCTATTACATAAAGGGAATATACAAGACTGACCTAAAAACAAGAATACAAGTGCAATATATAAAGACCAGTACATAAGGAAAAACCTAATGTCTGCGAATGAGTGAGCTGGCAAGAAACAAATGTGCCATCATTCTCGGTAGATAAATCTAATAAAGCTCAATAAAGTATCCCTGACATATACCGGCATGACCACTATACATGTCAGAGAAACGAAAAACTGGTACGTGTCATCCTGGATCATCACATGTTGAGCTTGATATCTCAACACTCCCCCTCAAGCTCAACTCCATATCCTGTAATCCAAGCATCTTCCGAAACTTCTTCAACTTCTCAGCTAATACCTTCAACTTCTTCAACTTCTCACCTGCTAATACCTTCTCTCTGATGAAGTGATAATGTACCTCGATATGCTTTGTTCTAGCATGGAAAACAGGGTTCCGTGCTAACTGTATGCTGCTAAGATTATCACAATAGATAGTGATAGGCTTTTGCACTTCCACACCTAAATCTGCAAGTAACATCTCCAGCCATGATGCCTCACATGCTGCCATTGCAGCACCTCTATACTCAGCCTCTGTACTTGACAAAGCAACAGTGGGTTGCTTCTTACTGCTCCATGTAATAGCTGCACCTCCAAGTGAGAAAAGAAAGCCACTAGTAGATCTTTTATCTGGAGTACTACCAACCCAATCTGCATCGGTGTATCCATAAACCTGCAAATCTACACCAGCTTCATAAAACAATGCATAATCCAAAGTAGCACTCACATAACGTAGAGTGCGCCTCAGAGCATCCAAATGTGGCTTCTTGGGAACCTGCATAAACTGACTTTCAAGTCCAACAGTATAACTTAGATCAGGCCTTGTAATTGTGAGATATATAAAACTTCCCACAATTTTCCTATACATAGTAGCATTTTCCGATGCTTCACCTGATGTAGTATCCAATTTCAAATTCTGACCTATGGCATAGAAATTGGCTTACAATCATCCATACCATACTTTCGCAGCATATTCAAGGCTTTGTGACATCCATATACTTGTTTCTGTATGTATAAACTCAATGCCCAAGAAATAGCGCAGCACACCAAGATCTTTCATGTCGAATTCCTACATAAGAAGTTTCTTTACCTCTTTGATGTTTTCTTCATTATCACAACCTACAATCAGGTCATCAACATAAATAGCCACAATAGTGATGCCATCATCAGCCTTCCTTGCATATAGTGAGTGATCTGCATCACACATAGAGAACCCAATGTTGGTTAAGTAATCAACAATCCTTGCATGCCATGCACGAGGGGCTTGCTTCAGCCCATACAAAGCCTTTTGCAACCTACAAACATATTCTGGATGCTTTGAATCTTCATATCCTTGTGGCTGGTCCATATAAACTTCTTCCTGTAACTCAACATGTAGGAAAGCATTCTTCACATCCATCTGATGCAAAGTCCATCCTTTTGCTATAGCTAATGCAACAAGTGTTCTGACAGTAGACATTTTAGCTACAGGGCTGAATGTTTCCTCATAATCAATGCCATATGTCTGTGCATATCCTTTAGCTACCAATTGTGCTTTATACCTGCTTATGCTACCATCAGCATTATGCTTTACCTTGTAAACCCATTTACAACCTATGGGTTTCTTTCCTTGCGGCAATGGAACCAGCTTCCATGTATCATTTCCATAAAGTGCATCCATCTCCTCATCCATAGCTTTTTCCCAATTTGCATTACCAATTGCATCTTCAAAGCAAGAAGGTTCAGCATCTTGTATTACCTTTGTCATGTAGGCACAATGGCGAGCCATGTAACTATCATATGTCAATCGTTGCACTGAATTACGCATCCTCCCAGATCTTCTTGGTCCTGGGTCACTTCTCCTTGTATCATCTGCATGTGCCCTTCTTACTCCTGGAGTCTTCACAGAGGGCAATCCAAGTTCCTCATCAAGACTCTTTTCTGAACCGCTTGAATCTCCATCAACGTCTTCAAAACCTGCACATGTTTTATGACTAGCAGAAAGCTTTTCTTTACCTTTCTTGGGTGTATTTGATGAATTTGCTGGACTGAAATTGCCACGTAATCTTCCACTCCATGGATTTGAGTTGGAACTATTGCTTGGTGATGCATCTGGTCCACTCAAAACCTGAGATTCTGCACTTGATTTTTCAGCATTTTCTTTGTCATTTGGTTCAAGACTCAGTCCTTCTTTGGCATCTGCATAGAAGCTTGACATTTCATCAAATACCACATCTCTGCTCACCTTTACCTGTCGTGTGAGTGGGTTGTAACATTTATATCCCTTTTGCTCAAGGGAGTATCCAATGAAGACACACTTTTCTGCTTTTGGATCAAGCTTCGTCCTCAATTCATCTGGGACATGTACATATGCAATACAGCCAAAAACTTTCAGATGTGATATGTTTGGCTTTTTACCTGTAAACTTCTCTTTAGGTGTAACTTGATGTACAGCAGCAGTCAAAGTTCTGTTCATGATGTATACAGCAGTATGCACAGCTTCTGCCCAATAACAATGAGGCATATTCTTCTCAACCATTAAGGCTCTTGCTATTTCTGCAATATGTCTGTTTTTGCGTTCAGCAACACCATTCTGTTGTGGTTTGTACCTGCATGAAAACTGACGCCGAATTCCATGATTTTTTAGAAAACTGCTGAACTCATTTGACATGTATTCACCTCCTCCATCAGATCTTAATGTCTGAATGTACTTCCCTGTCTGCTTTTCCACCATAGCTTTAAAATTCTGGAAGTGAGTGAACACCTCACTCTTCTCTTTCATGAAATATACCCATACTTTGCATGTATGATAATCAATGAAGGTAACATAAAACCTACAACCGCCCATAGATGTGGTCTTTGCTGGACCCCAAACATCTGTATGTACTACTTCTAGTACATTCTCACTAACATGCTTGTCATGTGGAAATGATGCTCTTGACTATTTACCAAATTGACATGCTGCACATACCTTTTGCATTTCTGCAACTTTGAAATTTGGTATTCCATGGACAATCTCCTTTGACTGCATCATTTTCCGCCTTTGCAAGTTTGCATGTCCAATACGTTTGTGCCATATCTCTATATCTGCAATAACTCCTGCACCTTTTGCAAACATTGCTGCATTCATTTCAGGAATCTTCACATTTAAGGTGAACATCCTACCCACTTTGTTTCCTTTGGCAACCAATCGTCCATCCTGCTTGTACTCTTCTACATATAATCCATCAGCATTGAACCTGACTTATAATCCTTGGTCAACCATTTGTCCAACAGAAACCAGATTCTTCGTCATATTTGGAACATGCAGCACATCAGCAAGATGTTTTACCTTTCCGTCCTCCATAGACAATGCTATGTTTCCTGTACCAAGATTCTTTTCTTCAATAATCAGCATAGATACCAAATCAGCAAAATTCGGAATATTTTCCCTAGTCTGTATAGAAGTTCTGAACTGGCAAGAAACAAATGTGCCATCACTCTCGGTAGATAAATCTAATAAAGCTCAATAAAGTATCCCTGACATATAGCGGCGTGACCACTATACATGTCAGAGAAACAAAAAACTGGTACGTGTCATCCTGGATCATCACATGTTGAGCTTGATATCTCAATAGAACCCTCCATTTTGATCAAGGGGGAGTATATGTGTTCTATTCTGAATGGATTTTTCACTAAGCCTGAGATAAAAGACCAATGTAGAGTGTCATACGTTGGAGTTTGAGGTCTGTAGAGGCACATAAACAACATAGGGAAGAAAAAGAATCTTGAAGCACAAAACACTGAATGAATTACCAAGTGCATGCACAAGAATAATAGAACCACTAGGGTTATAGACACATATACAAGCCAGGGGAAAAAACCTTCTAAAGATGGAAAGGGTCTCATCAAAATCAATGCCTCTTTCTTGAGCATAACCTTTTGCAACAAGCCTAGCTTTATACCTATCAATTGTTTCATTAGGCTTATGCTTTAGCTTGTATACCCATTTAGTGCCATTAGCCTTTTTGACAAGAGGCAAATCATATATATACTAGGTACCATTCTTCATAATAACATCATATTCAAATTGCATAGCAGCCATCCAATTTCTGAATTTTGTGCTTCATCAAAAGAAACAAGCTCATTATCATCACAAAGACTAGAGGCAACCATTGCATCGCAATGTGATGCAAAAGAAGCACTACGAGATCCTGAACAAGCATGATATGATAGAGGTGCATCTAATTTGCTATGTCACAAAGTTTACAGGAGGCATTTAGGCCTAGTTTTTACCTCCTCTATATCAGACCTCTCATCAACAAGTGCACCATGTAAATCTACCTCAGAAATGGAATGATCTAAATCATCATGTGGAACTTGTAAAGGTTGAGAAATTGCATCATTTGAACTAGCACTTGATTGTCCACTTATAAAAAGAGGCAACAAAGTGTCATACACATCTTTGGAGCTAACTGATGTCTCCTTAGTACATGAAAGTAATGGTTGAATTGCATCTTCCACAAAAATAACATCACGAATAACCAAAATGCATTTAATATGTGGATGATACAAACGATAGCCTTTGCTTTCAGAAATGTACCCAAGAAAAATATTTCACTACTTTATCATCGAATTTTTTGTGTTGTTGTTCAAAAAATAATGCATATGCCAAGCAACCAAAGACACACAGATGAGCAATGGATGGCTTACAACCATGCCAAACCTCATATGGATTGATAGACTGTAGTGCTTTGGTGGGACACCTGTCAGGTACATATGTTTCACACATAACTGCCTCAGGCCAAAAGCTATGTGGTAAATTCTAACTTTTGACCATACACCTTGCTATCTCCATGAGAGACCTATTCTTTCCTTTAGCAACTCCATTCTATTGAGGTGTATGTAGCATTGTACACTGATGTTTTATCTCACATTCAACCAAAAATGCATTAAAATCAAAAGACATTGTTCCCCCCTTGATCAAAATGGAGGGTGCCCATTTTAAATGCTGACAGATTTTCAACCAAAACCATAAACTGTTTGAAGCACATAAACACTTCAAACTTTGCTTTCAATGGATACACCCATGCATGCCTGGAAAAATCGTTAAAAAAATTCACGAAGTAAAGGTAGTTCCTAGAAGAAAGTGTCTGCATAGGACCACATACATCACTGTGAACAATCTACAATTTATCAGTAACTCGAACTGAACCATCTTCTGCAGAGGCACATAAACAACATAGGGAAGAAAAAGAATCTTGAAGCACAAGACAACACTGAATGAATTACCAAGTGCATGTACAAGAATAATAGAACCACTAGGGTTATAGGCACATATACAAGCCAGGGGAAAAAACCTTCTAAAGATGGAAAAAAGTGCCCCAAGAGTCCTAGTGTGTTTGTACACATCACTACCAAAATATATCAACAAACCCCCTTAGGAGTGATGTAGTTAACAATGAGCTGCAATCATGGATAATGAAGTTCCAAGCTATGTGGAAAGAGGTCAATCCACAAAAGGAAGTAAGCCCAAAGCTTTGCGGAAAGCTTCAAACTTCTCTCGAGGCAAAGCCTTTGTGAAAAGATTTACAATGTTATCCTGTGTGGGCACATATGCCAAAACTGATCTTTCCAGTAGAGAGACTCTCCCTCACATAATGATAATGCACCTTAATGTGCTTTATGCGAGCATGAAACACAGGGTTCCTCATGATTGTCAATGTGTTCTAATTGTCAGTGAAGATGGTGGTGGAAGAAGACTGACCAACACCCAAATCATCCAAAAGGTGTATGAGTGTCACACACTCAAGAGTCGTTGTGAAAGCTTCCCTATACTCAGCCTCACAACTAGAAGTGTCCATAGTAGGCCGCTCCTTGCTCAACTAAGATATGTGTGAGCTACCAAGCATGAAGCAAAAACCACTAGTGGACACAGGGGTGTCATAGCAACCAACCCATTCAAAGTAAAAAAAAGCATGTAAATCTCATAGTAGTGATCCCTCGAGATAAAGGATCCAAGTAGCTGGGTACCACTAAAGTAGCGAAAGATGTGCTTGATTGCTTGCCAATGCTTGACACCTGGGCAATGCATAAACTTTCTCATATGAGAGACAAAAAATTGAATATTAGGTCGAGTTATGCATAAGTAAATCAAGCATCTAATACCCTATTGATAGAGAAACATTAAATGCATCTCTAGCATCATGAAGACTCAACCATAAACCTATTTCCATAGGGGTGGCAATACGTTTGCATTGTTTTTGGACTATTTTCAAAACCATGTGCAATCAACTAGGCATGTATCTTTTCATAGCAAGCATGTGGTGCTTGCTTCAAATCATATAATGCCTTTTTAACTTGCACACTTTGTTTTCATGGCCGTTTTGTACAAAAACATGGGGCTGAAAAACACACACTTATTCAGGTAAGTCACCATTTAGAAATGTGGTTTTAATGTCCAAATGATGTACATTCCAACCATGATGGGCTAGAAGTGCACAAATGTTGTGAGCGGTAGTCATTGGACATGTGGGTGCAAAGGTCTCATCAAAATCAATGCCTCTTTCTTGAGCATAACCTTTTGCAACAAGCCTAGCTTTATACTTATCAATTGTTTCATTAGGCTTATGCTTTAGCTTGTATACCCATTTAGTGCCATTAGCCTTTTTGACAGGAGGCAAATCATATAAATACTAGGTACCATTCTTCATAATAACATCATATTCAAATTGCATAGCAGCCATCCAATTTTCTGAATTTTGTGCTTCATCAAAAGAAACAAGCTCATTATCATCACAAAGACTAGAGGCAACCATTGCATCGCAATGTGATGCAAAAGAAGCACTACGAGATCCTGAACAAGCATGATATGATAGAGGTGCATCTAATTTGCTATGTCACAAAGTTTACAGGAGCCATTTAGGCCTAGTTTTTACCTCCTCTATATCAGAACTCTCATCAACAAGTGCACCATGTAAATCTACATCAGAAATGGAATGATCTAAATCATCATGTGGAACTTGTAAAGGTTGAGAAATTGCATCATTTGGACTAGCACTTGATTGTCCACCTATAAAAAGAGGCAACAAAGTGTCATACACATCTTTGGAGCTAACTAATGTCTCCTTAGTACATGAAAGTAATGGCTGAATTGCATCTTCCACAAAAATAACATCACGAATAACCAAAATGCATTTAATATGTGGATCATCTTGCTATATCATGAACTTGTATA
>CM035412.1:141312668-141330168 GCA_020310875.1 Ceratopteris richardii
TGTAATATGTACTATGTAACATGTATGTATGTATAATACTATGTTATATCTAATATGTAATACGAATACATTTTACAATATTATGTAATATGTATATACGATATACTATGTATGTAGTATGTACTTGGAAGTTAGTACTTCCTGCTTTTCGATATGTATGTATGTAATATGTGCATTCATGATTGTATACACTATATATGTATTATGTATGCAATGTGCATGTATGTACCATGTAGTATGTATGTACTATGTACTGTTTTGTATTATGTTAAGAGTGTAACATGACAAACATAGTACATACATACTACATGGTACATATACGCACATTGCATACACATTACATATTACGTAATACATACATAATACCTATATAATTTATACAATCATCAAATAGACATATTACGTACATACATATCACATAATAGCAAGTGCTAACGTCTAAGTACATACTGCATGCATAGTACACATAGTTAAAAAATATGCGTTTTTTTCTGAAAATAAAAAACGTTTAGGATGTCCGGACGTTCCGGACGTTCCGGACGTCCTAATACGTTTTTTTTGCCATTTTTTTCTTTTGGAAAAACTTGTCGACGCCTTTAGGTCTTACATACTCGCGAGCTGCGCTTTCATTTCAGCTTTGGCTTATTGGAGAAGTGAGTAGAGAACTCTCATGAGCTATGCATAGTTTGAGTTGCATACTTTCAAAGTCCCTTCCCTCTCTTGCCTTCTCTTTTTTTGCAGATACTCTTGCCCTCTAGACTCTCTTCCCTTCTTTGCACATTGTTTCAACTTTCAGCCCTCTAAGCTCTTTGATTTCTCTCTTTGAGACACATAGAGAGAGAAATTCAGCCCTTCATTATTTTGCAAGTTTCACCATGGGTAGAGCCCCCGATGTCATCCGTAACCATGTGAAAATTCATAGCACCACCTCTTGGGAATGCAATTATTGCAAGGGCATTTATGATAGCTCGGCATCCCGCATGAAAGCTTATCTCCTTGGGTTGAGAGGAAGAGGCATTGGAAAATGCACTTCCATACCTCAAAAAACCATAGAGGAGTTGACTGCTCAACTCCAATTGAGCCGAGGGGTGGGTAATTTGCCTATGCCTCCATCATCTGAGAGCACTGTGGGTGTGGGTAATGAACCTCTTCATGATGAAATCCTATCTCCTCAAGTTCATGATCACCGTGCAAGTAAAATGCCACGCACAGAGAGTATGAGTTTCATTGGTGCGGATGCCTCTTCCTCTTTTTCACGTCATCCATCACATTCAAAGATCCTTGATAGTAATATATTCATGAGAGGCAATATAAGGGCTGGAGTGCAAAAACAACATATGGAAGAGGCCATTAGAGAGTTGACCAAACTCTTCATTGAGTGTGGAATTCCATTTAATGTTGCTAGTACTCTTCCATGGAAGAGGGCAATGAAAGCCGTTAGTAGAATAGGTGTTGCTTGGGAGGGTCCTTCAGGATAAACCTTGCGCACTACTGAGCTCTCAAGGCAAAAAAAGCTGGTAGAAACTGAAATGTTATCCCTATGATCTGTATGGGAGAAATATGGATGCTCTATTTTGTGTGATGGCTGGTCGGACATTCGTAGAAGCAATGTTTATAACATCTTTGTGTCCTCTTGCAAGAGCACAATGTTTTTACGTGCTATACCAGCCCATGCACCAGGCACAATAGTGACATGTGAATTCATTTTCTCACATGTTAAGAAAGCCATTGAGGATGTGGGAAGTGAGAATGTAGTGCAAGTTGTGACTGACAATGGGTCCAACTATGTGTCGATGGGGCGTATGATTGAAGAGGCATACCCCAAGATTACATGGACACCATGTGCATCCAACAGTTTAGATTTGCTTATGGAAGACATTGGTCACTTCCATGGGTGAAGTCGATCCTTGATAAAACAAAATTCATTGTGAAATTTGTTACTACTAAGCCATAAGTATTGAATATCTTTCGTGCCCACTCTACCTTGGATTTCCAGAAACCTTCTATGACATGGTTTTGTTACATGTATATAGTACTTGATAGAGTCCTTAGAGTAAGAAAAGGGCTTCTACGTACGGTGGTGGCGGAGGATTGGTACAACATTCAGGAGGTCAGAGGAGGAGACTCTCTCTTCACATAGTTCTCAACGCTCGTTATGGGAGATGATGAGTTTTGGACGAAGGGAGATACGTTGGTAGCTTCCATTCAGCTAGTGTACAGTGTTCTTCGCATCACAGATATGGAGGGCAGCACACTTGGTCTTTTATATGAGTACATTGATCGTATACAAGAAAGCATTCAGAAAGTTGTCGGAATCTCGGACATTGAGTAAGTTTTGTCAATTGATCAATCATCATATGATATAGTAAAGTAATTTATCATGATTCACATGTATGATATTTATAACTTCATTGTTTATTATATAGGAAGACCACTTTATGTGATGTTGTGAGAAAAAGATGGGATTGGTTCATAAACCAATCCATGCCGTTGCTCATACTCTTCATCCATTATGGAGAAGTGAGCATTTACAGACATTGAGCTAGAGGATAGCTGGATTGACTACATCATGCGATGGAGCGGCAGTGATGTTGGTACTTTGTCAGAGTTAGAGACTGATCGAGAGATTGCAGTTCCGTAGCATGGAGTGCTACTTTGGACAGCCCACTGCATGGCTACGCGAGAACCAGGTTGCTCCGGTCACATGGTGGGAGAAATATGGAGTGAGTACTCCACTATTGGTAAGTATTTTTACCATTTAGTCTTTCAAAATCCATTTGAATCTAATTTTTATGAATAATGATCTATTATTTTTTTTCATGAATCATAGCGAAGATTAGCCTTGCGAATTCTTTCGCAAGATTGTAGCAAAGGTCCTGCAGAGAAGAACTGGAGTACATGGGCTCTATTCCATACGAAAAAAAGGAATAGATTCAGTCCTCAACAACTTGAGAGATTGGTTTATTGCCATTGTAACCTCAAGTTGTTAGAGACTAAAGGGATCAACATAGCCCCACTACAGGTAAGTTCTAAATTTGAAGTTTTATGAAAGCTTAAAACTATTTACTAGAGTCTAGACTGAATTTTGATTAAAAAACTGAATTTTGTAGGTAAATGTTGATCTAGTTGATATTGGTAAAGTCAAAGATATTCCTCAAATCCCTCATGAAGAGAGGGATATCTTTGCCATGCTTGCAGAGGAGTCTCAAAGATTTGTACGACAGGCTCGTAGCCGCACTCGAAGGGGTAGGTAAATTGTAAATTTGTAATACTATTTAGTATTACGTAACACGTTATACAAGTATGCCTATTGCTACGATTTTCTCTCATATATATGCATTGTTTATGTAGGTGATCCATCATTACCATCCACTAGCCGGCATCCACAGAAGTATGTTTCAAGAAGGGGTGGACCACGTTGTGGAAGGGGTGGTGGATCCTCTACCACTCGGAGAGATCATCCAGTTGTTCGAGAGGATTGGGAGCAGGATTCAGCCTCATCTTCTAGTGGAGATGATGACTTGGGACGAGAGATTGCTGAGATTGCAGCTACATTTGGACATACAGACTCAGATAGTACATCTTCATGGGCTAGCACATTTGATGATGAGCCCATAGATGATGTCTCTACCGAGGACATTGTAGAGTCATCTTAGACTTTAGTTTGTATAGCATGCTTCATATATTTTGGACATAGTGTGATAGTGATAAGTTGGATCATGGATGTATCTTGTTGGATTTAGACTTATGATATGGTTTTACCATTTTTGTATGAGATTTGAGTCATGACTCATGAGTTCTGACATTCACGGTTCATCATTGGTATATACATTCTACTCTAGTAACCAGTCTTCTAAGTTCTATAAGGTTGTAGATTAAGTTTTTTATGTGTTTTCACCACTAGATATGTAAATGAATGCTAGACATGCATTATTCATGGTTTTTTTGAAAAAAAATAATAATGTTGCGACAAAAATATAATACTCGTTTTTTATTTCCATTTTTTTAGTACCCTACGTACTAAACGTTTTAAAACCCGTTTTTAAAACTCGTTTTTAAAACTCAGTTTGAACTATGATAGTACATACCATATAAATATTACATAACTATATACATATTACATAATACTGTAATAGGTATGCATATTACATATTACATGTAACATAGTACTATATATACATACATGTTACATAGTAAGTACATAGTACATGCATGCTACATGGTACATTTAGTCATAACCCACCTTATATATGTCAGAGGACTCAGAATATCAAAAAAGAAAATACATATAAATTTTGAAAATTAAATTACTTTATAGCTCCCGGTTTCAAACATTGCCCCATTGTTAAGCTGTTGCTGTTGCCGTTGCGAAAACATTGCTTCCCAGTATGCTTTGGGTTCAGTTATCTGTGCTTTACAATAGGAGGATATGGCTGAGGCATATGCCTTTTCACAATAGGGTCATCCTATGGAGAACAATCTGGGCTGCTTGTGATGAGGGCCCTTGCTTGAAGAAGCACAGTCCATGTCTTTGAAATTCCTTTGTATTGATGCAATCATGGTTGAGAGGATATGAGACACGTGGTTCGGAATTGCGATGGCAGGAGCTGTTATTGATTCTGGTTGAATGGCTGCCTAGAATGAATAAATGCCACATCACATTGGTAGTTAGAAGCACCATGGTAATGGGGTAGTTTGGAGTGTAGACGAGCTCAGACTTTGGATGCTTTGGTACTTTTGGTAGTCAAGGGATGCATTGATTTTTGATACAGATGGTTTCAGAAGCTCTTCCCAACGGATCTTGAAAGATATTTTACTAATGCTGCTGCTGCTGCTGCTGCTGCACAGGGCACTAAAGCCAACTGTCATATCCTACTTGATAACCTAATTTTTTAGAGGCTATAATAAATACTATCAGCTTTGGCCCATTGTGATGATGCACTCATGTACATAGAATAATAAAACGTGATAACCCCGAAGAAAAAAATCGTGCACATGTATATACTGGGCATACATTAGTTTTTGTTTTCTTTCTATCTCATATTTTCTTATTTTCTTTTTCTTATTAATTGTTTTATTTTTCACTTTCACATGTTTCTATGAAGCTTTAGTGTAAAATCAGTTTTTTCTGATCTGATAAAAGTGATTTATGGTGCCCAGTCGTGTTATTGCTCTTATGGATACATAGCTGTTCAACAATTTAGCAATTGATTTCTTCCTTTTCCATTGTGTCATTTCAATGTTCTGGAATTCATATTCATGGTGAACTTTGCCGATGGATTGCTTACTCGATTTTTGATTTCGTTTATGGTTGCCTCCCAATATTTATGCAGAGTGGGTTGTGTGTTATTTTTTCTTTTTTCCATGCAGTTCTAGTGCTTAAAAATCTCTCTCAAAAATACAAGATTGACAGCTGGGAATTCAACGATGATCCATGTGGACAGAATGGGCAAACCATCTTTGTGGGCTACATGAAATGTGTCTGTACTTATAACAATGGAACAACTTGTCACATTGTCCAACTGTAAGAGTCCTAGATTAATAAACTAGAAAAGTTTTTCTTTTTTGGTTGACAAGTGTTTATTTTATCCTATGCACTGTGCAGGTATATCTTTGGAAAGGGACTGAATGGACCATTCCCAATGGATGTTCTCAACCTTAAATACTTGACATACCTGTGAGTGCTTTGAAGATGTGAATGATTGTAGTGCTCGTGCATCCTCAAAATGGTTTGTTTGATATTAAAGGAGTCTGAAAGTTTTGAATTGGAATAACAACTTCAGAAGTCATACAACAATTGTATTTATTGCCTGTATGTCATGTCTCTTATGCACGGTCCAGCTTGTATGAGCTTTGATGCATGTGGAGTATTTGAAATTTGCTGTTTGATGAAATTGTGAAGTTTCTATCACAACATTTACAGCTTGCTGGTTTAGTGCCACCTCCACTATGACATCTGTGACTCCAAGTTTTCCAAACTCACCAAGTTATAGTTTATTTATTTATAAATTTGGATTTGTTTACAACCCTTCTTTTGTTTCGAACGTGATGAGCACCTTAATTTTGAGCTGCGAGATAAGTATTCAATGTTCTCAAATAACCAGTTCAAATACATAGGGCAGAACAGTCGACTTCTGTTTAGTGTTTAGATGCCCTAATGTTTTTGATTCTGACATTCGCTGTTTGATGGATCTATACTATTTGGGAAATTATGGTGGGAAACCAGGGTCTATTCATCCGTGTATTGCTCATCCGTGGGAAATTATGGATCTATACTATTTGGGAAATTATGGTGGGAAACCAGGGTCTATTCATCCGTGTATTGCTCATTCAGAAGTGTAAGTGGTAATGATATTCATGAAGTGTGAGGCAAATCGCCTACTGTGCTTCTTATCATCAATAAAGTTGAAACTGTAATTATGCATGATAAAATGTGCATAAAGGCAGCCTGAGGCAGCTTGAATCTTGATGTACGAATTCCTCTTGATGCAGAGACTTTGGTCAGAACTATCTTTATGGACATCTTCCACCAGAGCTGGGAAATCTAACAGATCTCTATCACTTGTAAGTTCTTATAACTTGGATGTTAAAAGAGCTAGTGCATACAATTAATCAAGGAAGGTTTGATGTATTCTTTAATGCTCACAGTCATGTTCTTCTTTCATGAATATGGCAATTTTGTCATTATTTTGGGTTGAATAATCCTCCTCCATATATTTTTTCTAAATTCTCCCCTGAGTGTATAACTATGTTATTCAAATCCGTGCAACCTCTGTTAGGTCTGTATCTAAGTCTTCAACACAATGCCATAACAGGTGAAACAGGTCATCGACCAAAATGTTTGCAGAAACAACTAGGAAAATTCCAAATATACAAAGCAATAAATGGCACGAGAAATAGAAAACTGAATGCACAAATGACAACATTGAAGGCTAGGATCTTTGGGTTATCTACAATGAAATATATGTGCCACAGTGTAAGGGAAAACTTGGATGCAGAATGTTATCCTGCATAACCTCTAAATACTCGAGAACTTGATATATTTACAATGTGAACTGTCTTTTCTCTACCTAGTAGAGTGTCAATGTCGCGTTTATAATGGTCTTTGTGTCTCGTGGATATATTTTTCAAATCTTCCTTTTTCTAAAGGTAAATCTGCATTTAAATCCCTGGTCTCTATCATAGGGATGTCTTTTCAAGAAGCTTTTGGCATTTGTGGATGCCTTTCTTGCTCTCTTTCCTGCTACCTTAGAGAGCATTGCTGATCGGTGGTTCAGTCAATATGCTGAGGGACATTTTGCAA
This sequence comes from Ceratopteris richardii, assembly GCA_020310875.1. Taxonomy (NCBI): domain Eukaryota; kingdom Viridiplantae; phylum Streptophyta; class Polypodiopsida; order Polypodiales; family Pteridaceae; genus Ceratopteris; species Ceratopteris richardii. Next base: position 141,319,972 of record CM035412.1, read on the forward strand.
CATGGGAGCCTTGTGGACAGCCTCACGAATACCTTCAGGCCAAGTAATTCCACAGAAAGGACCCTTGACCACTTAGAGAATTTTAAACTTGGGCCAGGAGAAGACAAGGGAGTGGACAGTGGACACCATCTCTTCAATGTAAGCACTTATCCTTCATTGTATAGTGAATCGGTCCATTTTTTTGGTCTACTGGTACATGTCCCTCCCACATGACAACACTAGAAGCTTCACCATGATCGGTGGGCATCTCTTCAAGATTGGACCAGATGTCATAATTAAAAAGTGTGTATTCTCTGAAGACATTTAGGTGATTTTAGAATTTGCATATATTGGCCCATCCTCATATCATTACCTAGGTCACATCACTGCACATAAGGTGCTCCAGAATGGGCTCTGGTGGCCCTATCTCTTCAGAGATGCATGTAATATGGTAAAGACTTGTGATACCTGCCAAAGATGTGGCCCTAGACCATCTAGACTCAACAATAGCATTTGAAAGTTTGAATAGCATGGCAATCCTTTGAGAGATGGGGGTTGGATTTTGTGGGCCCCATATATCAGGTGGCTCACCCATCTAAAGCCAAATATTTATTGCTGGCAATAGATTAGGCTACTAAGTGGGCAGAGGTCATCGCATCAATGGACTCCACATCGGATACAGTGGGAACATACAGAAAGCACAAACAAGGTTTTAATTACCCTCCTTAAAAAGATGTGTCACGACTCACGAGTAATCCACTACATGGGGCATGTCATACTTGGGAGTCCTTTGGGCTTACAAAACTCCTTACAAGGCTACTAGTGGGCACACACCATTCCACGCGCTCTATGGTATTGAGGCTATAGCTTCTCTCGAATTCATCCAAGGCTCGGTAAGGGTAGGATCAGACAAGATTGCTCACAAGACTAAGCAAGCACAACACTCGAGAATCCATTTAGGTGAAGAACTCAGATTGAAAGAAGGAGAAAATGTAATAGCCAAGCAACTAAACAAGAAGGAGTAGTAAGTACCATGATCAGCACCTCTGGAGAAGATTAATACGAAAAGCCTTGTTGGTACTTTTGAACCAACCTAGTCTCTCCAACAAGGAGAAGAAGCTTTTTATAGGATGGAGAAGACCTTACAAGGTGGTTCAAATACTCTCACAAGGGGCCATTCAACTTTCTACATTGGGAGGGGTACACATTCCCTTGGTGAATGCTTCTAGAGTGAAACCTTATGAACTATAGTGGTTCGTTGTAAATACTATAGTCCTTAGACTTTCTACCTTATGAACAATAGTGGTTCGTTGTAAATACTGTAGTCCTTAGACTTTCTATTGCATCTTTTGTTAGTGATTCCTTGTAAATTCGTCTATTGCATCTTCTGTTAGCACTTCCCATAGTGATCTCTTGTGAATTCGTCCATTGCACATGTTAGTACTTCCCATCGGGGCTTCTTGTAAATTCGTTCGACAAACACTTTTTCTCATAAAATTGCCAAATTGGCCCTTCATGAAAGGAAATTTGCCTTAGACTCCATCTTCTTCATCCACTAGACAACCCAATTAGCTTTTCATGCAATAAAAATCTCCTTAATTTGATCTTTGCAATTCACTAAATTTCCATCACTCTCCTAGTCATTACCTGACTTCATCTAGAATTCGTCTCTCACACGATTAGTCCACTCACCTGATGAGTTCACACCCTCCTAATTCACCCCAACACATCTTGCATCCCTTCGAAATTCGTTGTTCGTCCTTCTTATCGTCTCCCAATTTCACCCCACTATACACGCCTTACTCGTCCCAAGCAATCCATATTCGCTATGCACTCATCCGAATTGGTCCTACAAGCTAGCTGTCATGGAGAAATCGGATGCAGTCGAATTCGCCGTACCATTTAACTTATCCCAAAATCATCCTAAAAGAGTCCCAAAATTTCCCCGTTGCATCATGCCACGATTTGGCCTTCATTAAAGCTTCAGAATTTGTCTAGAAACTCAACATAATCGCCCCCTTCATACAATTCATCCCCATCGATTGTTCAATTCATCCTCACCACATCGAGGCTTCACATTTATCTTCAACTTTTAACGTTCAAATTCGTCTTCCTCGGTATTTCCGCCATTACTTGAATGTCCAATAGAACGTTCTACACATCAGAATTTAGTGAAGTCTTCGCTTGGTGATATATGAGACTATCATCTAATGCTTGTTTCTACTTTTAATCGGAAGTGTCTAGCACAACCTCTAGCTGCAATTCCTCAATATTTTTACCATTGCTTGAATTTTTCAGCTACAAGATCTAACTGCAGATCAGAATTATTTATAGAATTCATAGAATTCGTCCTTTTATAATTCTTTTTTGACAAGAATGAAAATTCGTCCTTGGAGAGGATCGAATTCATACTTGAAAAGTTCGTTGAGTTCATATTTTGGTCTTGCAAGATCGCAAAGTTCATATTTGCTATGGTTAGCATCATCAAAGCAGAGCTGTAATTTCAATTTGCTCGTGTACCCAAGAGAATTCGTTCTTCTTCAAGGTGAAATATGCCCTATCATATTAATCAAATTCCTCCCTATTGTCATTTCATATTCGCGCTCAATAAATCAAAATCATCCCTACTAGATGAGCCCGATTTCATTCCTTCACCTCAGCTCCAGAAATCGTCTTGTTTCCACCATTTCCTGTTGCCTTCTGTTTCCAAATTTTTGGAAACTCAGAAACTCTGTTTCTGACCTGTCCATACTGACCGTTTCCAACTTGCTGGGCATTATGCAGCCCCTGAACATTCCATGAAAGAGCTCTCATGGAGATTGAGCAAACCAAGAGGTTGTCGCAACTGAAAGCACTTCATGTAATTGCGTAGGTTTAGAAGAAGAGTGGCCAATGGTTGGAGGGGGAAGTGTGTTCAGAAAAAGTTTCGTATTTCAAGGTTTCTTGTGAAAGCTGCCTTGGAAACTTTCATGCTCACGTTGAAATGCTCATCCATCCTTTCATCTCTTCCTTGGCATGTCTATCAGGAAGACCTCATCAAAGTGTGTGGGCCTTTCATCCTTGCACATGGAGTTTCTTGATCCTCTTCTTCCAAGAGTGGAATGCCCATTATCCTAGCCTCAAAGTGTGCAGCTTCTTCATTCTCTCGGAGAGTCTTTTGATACCATAAAAGGTCCCTCATCCTCATCCTTGAAATGTGCAGTGCTTTCTCTCTCATTGAGTCTCCCCATTCTTTCACCAAGCTCATTTGCATGTCACTCACTTGGGACTCAGTTCCCCTTGCTATACATGGATTTTCTCTCTCTCTCTCTCTCTCTCTCTCTAGCTTTCTCGTCCCATTGTGGTCTTCACATCTACCTTGGGAAACTCTCGCCTGTTCTCGTGCAGTCCTTTGATCCTCTCTTATGTGCTTTACCCGTTGTGGCCCTCACGTAAGATTCCTCTCCTTACACTTTCCTATGCACAGTGGTTCTCTCTCATGCACACTTTTCCACAGGCTTTATATATTGCTCTGTATCTCCCTCCCTTGCTCAGCAGCAATAGTGGCAAGGAAGATGTACACTCAAGAAATAAGGGGGAACAAAAAATCAACAAATTTGCATGTTTTTTGAGGCTTCTTTTGTTTGCTCCTTCCCTCCATGGGTTTAGAGGATAGACATCCAGCCATTGTGCAGCGTGTACGTGCGTGCGCACATACACACACACACACACACACACACAATGTAGCCAGATTGCACTCATCTCACGGCTTCTTTTGCACTCTTCTTTCTCCTCCAAGAGATTAGAAGAGGGTGGCCGTTCTTGTGCAAGTAAGAAAGAAGAAAATAAAAAGAAAAGGAAGCTTGGCACGGATTTGAAGACCTCGAGGCTTCAAAGACTCCTCAAGCATGGTGACAAAGGTTTATGGGAACTAATGAAGATTTAGATACCCATTATGGAAGAGAAAGCATTTGAAGGGCAATATTGCAAATAACAAGGCTGATTATCTTGCGAGCAAATCAGTGTGGTTCTGTCCTTGTCCTATATTTGTTGAAATTGCTGATTATGTAGTTGACTGATATAGAGCTGTCCTGCTGAGGATGAAGAACTCAGTGAATGATCTCTGATTCTCACCAAAATTGTGTTGTTTGTAAAATTGAAAGTCGATAGTACATAAGTACTGCAAAAGTCTGAGTGCAGCCAAGTGCTTGAAAAACTGTACCATAAACAGTTGTGATCATCTTACAGGGGAGGCCTCTACATGTCTAATATCTATGGGCTGGTTGCCCAACAATCCATCCTCATGTCAAAAAAGAAAACTTTCCCAAAATGTATCCATGACTTGAAAATCCCTGAAATATGCAAAGTTACAAGGATAGAATCAATAAATCAGTAACAAATGGGGGTCAATGCCTAGTTTATCACTAGTTTTCATATCATATTCTTTAGTGAACTGCGATCTGCACTTTCTGATAAATCTTTCGATCAAATCAAACAAACTGGATGCTTAAGCGTAATAGTAACAAAAGTTTCTGGACAATTATATATCGAAGATAACTTATTGTCGATGGAATTTTCTCTTTGGATAATTTTGAGTAAATTAAGTTTGTCAGATGTGACTTCCACCTTTTGTTCATTCTGTCTATAATTCTCTTTGGATAATTTTGAGTAAATTAAGTTTGTCAGATGTGACTTCCACCTTTTGTTCATTCTGTCTGAAAGCTTTGTTAATCAAAGTAATTTCAATTACGTGTTGTATGAATTGCTCCAAAGCATCCAGTGTTATTTTGTTTCTAAACTTCTTACAATCTGGGTGTTTTGTATTTGCAGTGCTGCTGGAACTAATCTGCTTACAGGTCCAATCCCTGTGGAGCTAGGCAATCTCAAGGGTCTTAGAGAGCTGTAAGTACATGCAAACACTTTATGATTTTGATTCTTTTATGGCATGAATAACTCAAGTATCAACCATCAGAATCAAGCCTCTTCTTGTCAGCTAATATGCCATCTGGTTGATTACATCGAGAAGATTAAAGTGCAAATCTGTTGGAAAAGAAGATCTCATCATATATATATATAGAGAGAGAGAGAGAGAGAGAGAGAGAGAGAGAGAGAGAGGCATATACATACTTACATATACATGCGCACACATGCATATGAGCACCTGAATGTGTGCATGTGCATGTGCACATGGGCTGTTCATGCATGTGTACACTCACACGCACGTGCACATAATCACACACATACATTTATAGATGCATGCATCTGTCTTTGTGCATGCACATGGTTTTGTTTTTAGATATAATCATGCTAAAAAGGTACATGGATGCAAGAGTGAGGTTCTGATTTGAAAAGATCAAATGTATATGTTGCACATTGATCAATTTATAATATTGCATCACTTTTGTATTACACAGTCCTGTTTTGGAAATTGGAATATATGAATGTCATACTTTAAGAAGATGAGATGTGATTGGCTATGTAGTGAGCACAAGCGTTCTGCAGTGAAGTGTGGATGGATTAGCATATGGGTGAGGGTAGTGCTTTACTTTGACATGAACATTTTTAGAGATTCGGGCATATGATTGATAGCTTCTAATCAAACTGCTTTTTGTTGAGGTGACGACACAGGCAATCAAAATTGTTTCATTGAGTCTATCGATGTGTCTGTGATGTCAGGTACCTTGACACTAACTTCCTTAGTGGGGTGATTCCAGCAGAGCTTGCCAACCTCAACCAACTTTCTTTACTGTATGTAATGTCTCTTAGAGATATTTATAACGTTCTTAATTCCTAGCTTTATAGTCCAGGCATTTAAGCTTGTGATAGCAATGCTCACAAGATTAAGTATTGTTAGATGCTATAAAGTTAACTTTCTTTATTTGGTTTGCTTCTGCTACATCCTTTTTTGTGCACATTTATGATTAATAGGCTTTTGTTGTGTACCTCATATAGGATTATCACAGAGGTGGCTAAAATGTCAAACAGCTTCTGCATGACTACTTTCACATCATTTTGTTATAACTCTTGTTCATCCTGTCTTGACAGTGAGTTCATAATGTTTGATGCACATCATTCTTGTTGATTTACAGGGCATATGAATATGCATGCTCTGTTGCTGCCCTTTGTAGTATATGTGATACGGAGTTGAGTTTTATGTATTACACAGCTGGCTGTTGGACAACAATTTGACAGGCCCTTTACCAGATATTTTCCACAACATGTCACGGCTTTCAGATTTGTAAGCAAATCCTAGAATGTTTTGCTCAATTTTGTTCTGTTATTTCAGTTCTTGATAATTTGTGCTGTAAAGTATTTATATCATTTACTATTGAGTTCTTCTTAATGGAATTTCAGGAGAATATATGGAAATAGTCTCCAGGGACCAATTCCAGGTAGCATACAGCAACTTAGAAGTTTGCAAACACTGTAAGTTGTATAACAACTTTTAAAACCTGCCTCGTATTCACTTTATAGCAATGATGTAGTCAATTTGGATACAAAATGGTGCTATTCTGCAATTGTTTTTGTATATGATCTTCTTTTTCACTTAAGCAAGTAACTGATATATGATTATTGTAACTTTAAAAGATCCAAATGCAAAAATCATCCATAAGCAAGTTCAACTGCTTTCTCTGGGATATGTCCAGCCTTTGGGCTTCATAGTGCTTGTCTGCATCTTTTTTCATAAAAGTTCCAGGGCTGTGACTCCAATTTAACCTATTTTAGTTTGAAAATTGTTATCTGCATTACTATTGCATCAGCAGTTAGCGCTACAGGTGTCCACTACATCTGTGGCTCTTTGAGAAAATGATTGCTGGATAACATTGGCATACAGTATTGAAATGATTAATTTATCTCTTGCTTGTGCTGCTAGGGAGGGAAATCAAAGGGCCATGAAAAGATGGAGACACCGTGATCATGAAGAGGGTTCAAACAGTTTATGGTGCCCTAGTTTATGGGTTCCATAATGTCTGGTAGACAACTTTTTGCATGTGGTCCTTGTGGTTGGAGGATTGAGTATCTACCTAGACACCAAATTAATGATTACAAATACTGTGGAGGATTGAATATTTACCTAGACACCAAATTAATGATTACAAACACTGTATGCTCATTTTGTGAAGAAGTTTACAATTTTTGCAGCTGATTAATGATTACTAACATCCCCATTAATGTCATCAGTGCCCAATAGTGGGTATATAACTATGAATGAATACATGCTCACACACGCACCCCACAACACACACACCAGGAGCATGAACTCACAGCTGACTCGAACTTTGTTGTTAGACCTTTGACACAAGTTTCTTCAACATTACAAGCTACGGACTCTTCTACTTCCGCAAATCAGCACCCAGTGGTTATAAATACTTGGGGGGGGGGGGACATGATGCCTTCTAACCAAGCTTTGGTTCAAGCCAATCATAATCAGTGTGCTCAGATTCATGTTCGTTCTGCTCCCTTTACATCGTACATACCATTGGAGGAAATTTTTTCAGAGGTTAGACAGTCTATGATTTTGGCTATGAAGGATGTTCTCAAAGATGGTTGCAATTGAAATCCTCTTGTAGTGGGAGAGGTGAAGATGCCTCTTCAACCAGGAAAGATTGCCTCCAAGGTTTCTGCATCTCTCTACAGGCGGTTTGGTTTCTATATCCCAAGTAAACCACATTCTGTTGTTGATGTTTCACAGAAGATTGACTCTTGTTTCATGAATGCATTTATTATTCTCGTTAGGGTCTTTATGAGACCATACTCAAGTCACAAGCAGATCATAACATGCTGGTCAATCACTGTGCCATTCCTTTATTTACTGGTCTCGCTTATGTCATCCCCCAGAAGCCATAAGGTACATACAAGAAGAATTGCTTAGAACTTGCCTTACATGGGTTGATCTTTTCGACCTCCCTTATTATTTATCGAATAATATAACGAATGTTGGTAAGGAGCTTGGAAAATTTTATATGTGCTACCATCTGCACCAAATAGACATCACATTTGTATTTTGTGGAATGCTGACAGACCTTTCCTATGTCACCCAGAATATCGATTGAAGATGTTTGGTGATACACATGTAGACCTTAAGTGGGGTAAATTCTGAAGCATGTTTTCATTGTGGGAAAGCTGGAGATTTCTTGAGATGATGTACCGTCTTTATGGAGAAGACGTTCCAACTTCCTATGGTTCGCATGTACCCAGACTACAATCCAAGCTCCACATGAACAAGTGTTTGGAAGTCTAAGAACTCTTGTACCTTCTTCATCAACAAAAACCTCAACGGATAAACCTCCCTCTAAAACTACCCCATTGTTAGATAAAGGGGAATTAATAGAAGAGAATGGGAAAAGGGTGGTTAACAAACCACTACTGAACCTCCTTCCTATTGTAATGTATTGTTGCTAGGATTGTTGTCTTCCAATCCAAACCATCATCGGCCTTGGAAACCCCTACGATTGAACATTCATATGATACTCAGATTTGACCAAATGATGATGGCTTCACTCTAGTAGCTTAAAATCATAAATGGGGAAAAGGTGCTTCTAAGTTACCATTCATGTTTATGAGAATGCCTGCATTGAATTATGTGCCTATTTTGGAATCTCATTTTGATGTAGATGGACTTGAGATTGATGATGCTTCTACTTCCGTGGATGAAGAGGCACACTCTATACATCCAATTGTTCAATGAAGCTTATTACTTGGTATGTACTATGCTTGGAAGCTTCTACCAAGTGGAAGATCCTTTGGTCATGGATTGTTAAGAACAATATAGGTATTTGTTGTGTTCAGAAACATGAAGAAGAGTATGAAACTTATAACATATTTTTGGGTTGCCTATGTGGATAATTTGACATCTAAAGAATCTGATTGTCTATGCGTCATTCGATGGACCTTCAACCCTGCAATATTGTATAATGATCTTAATGTTCATCTTTTGATTTGCTCATGGGTTTGGAAAGGGTTGAGCCATATTCTTGTTGATATATATGGCCAAAATTTCTCTTTTGGATGCACTCAAATGTATCATTGTTATTATATCTTTTCTTCAAGAGTCTTTCATTATGGGGCCTGGGCACAAGGTTCTTTGCATCGAATTAAGGACCAATACATAGAGCACATATTGAAGCTTGATCATTAGCTTGCATTCGATAGAGAGTTCACTGAATTTATAAGGAACCTTGGCTCTAATAATGCCTCTTCTACCTTCCTTGATACGAGGGTCACTTTGATGCCTCTAGGGTGGTGGAATCATTATGGATACGGTCTCCTTTCCATTGCATCACATATGCTATGCCTTTTATCTAAGATATTTATTTCTCCTAAAGATTTATAATTGTACAGTCTTCATAAGGCTTCAACTAATTTCTTTTTTTATTTTTTACATGATTATGAACTTTGAAATTTTATTTTGGTGATAGGATGCTTCATTGAATGTGTCATGGACAAAGGAAACCAGATGTCATGGACAAAGGAAACTGTCCTAAACCTTAAATTCCATGTGAATCCTGTATCTCATGATTGGTTCCGAGTTAGGAGAAACCAATGCTTCCATTGCGCTCGAAATGTGCCAAAACCCTAAGATCGATTGTCTATTTGCTTAATTCTTACATCTGCAGGTCTTGATCGATTTGCTGATATCATTGATGACATCATCAACTTGCAACCACCCTTCAAAACCTATATAAGGAGGGTTTGGCCACATTCATAATTAGTCTTGCCAATGCCAGTCTTGGGAGCTCAAGGAGTCCTGATCACCAAGTAAGTACTTTCAAGTTCCAGTTCGAGTTCTAGTCTTGTCTCTTGCTCTAGTCTTGTCAAGTCTTGTATCTTGGACATCTAGCCTTGTCCTCTTGTAATCTCATAGTACGAGATCTTGTTGAGTTCTTTCTTGTATCTAGTTCATCTCCCTGAAGGGAGTTGTAATCCAGAGATCTTGATCCATACTTACGATCCTGGGTTGTGGGATCTATTGTATCACTTCTAGCTGAGCTATCTATACCTATCAGTCCCGGGTTGTGGGACTCCTTGTATCAATCACATATTCTTGTATCATTTTCCCTACGTGGGTGTTCTTGTTATTAGAAGTATATTTCCGAAATCTTGTCTAGCGGAGTCAGAGAGCACAATCTAGTGCTCCCCTGACATTTTGGCAAGACTAGCTTCTATTCAAGACCAGACATCATGGAGAACGCCTATGAACAGATTGTGGCATCACTTCAAAGTCTTCAACAACAAATC
>CM035412.1:141335168-141355168 GCA_020310875.1 Ceratopteris richardii
TGTAGTAACCCTGTGTAGAAGATAAAATGAAATAAAAAGTATATCGCTACACCAAGCTATATAGGGCTGGAAAAGGCTGGGGAGACGTGGCTTTGACTCTGCAGATAGTGGCCACGTAATACATGGGGGGATCCATAATGTGAGTAAAACGCCCTAGCTACCGGTGATGGGTGGAGGTGGGTGTAGTATGTGGTACATCGGTGGTGTTCTGAGTGCCTCCTGAAGGAAGACAACCCAGGGGGTGGTGGTACGCCTATGCTCCATCATGTGGTCGTAGGCTGTCCTTATGCGTGAGATATCCTCCTGATATAGTCGTGGTCGACGATATCCGCCCATGCGTGGTCGGCGCTGTGCTCTCTGTGCTGCTGCCTGGTGGAGCGTGAGCCCTATAGATGGACCTCTCTGATGTAGCTCAACTTGCTGAAAGAACTGGGTAATGGTCTGCTGGGTACTCACCCGTGGCTGATGTGTGGGATGTAGTGACCGCTCTCGCCTCTCGTATGCTGCTGCGAGAAAGGGTCCCAAGCATCGCTGGTCTCCCATAGTCATGCAGAGCTGGAATGACTCCTCTATCTGGAACTGTGCTTGTAGGTCTAAGTATGCTTGACATCTGATAACAAAATGCTCCTCACTCTCTACCTCTGTGTGGCATACTGGGCACCACCTCTCCTCACGGGGGACTCCCCTGGACCGACCCCTCTCAATCTCGAGCTGATGTGATGAAACCCGGAGCTTCCCAATGACGACTCGTAGGTGGTGGGGAAGGTAGGTCTTCATGTATCTCGGAATCTTGATGAAGCCCGTGCCTGATATATGTAGAAAATGCTCGCGCTAGTAGAGCATTCTTGGTGGCAATGTACCCCTAGGGCTCAACCATGTCCTCTGTATGTATGTATGCCATCTCTCTTGACGAATGATCCTATTCCTCTCTTGATGAGAGAGCGAGTAGGTGGGTGCATGTGAGTCGTACTGTAGTGGTGGTAGCCTATCTATGTCAAAGCCAGTCTTGTGTATGTGCATACCATGAGGAGGTGTCGCTTGCTAATGCCATATCGCGTGATGCCTCGAAAGCACGATAAGCAATGCGCTCTGTATCCATGCTCCGAAGTCTGTGTAATAGGCATACTTTCTGGAATAGTGCCTCAACTAGCATCGGTGGTGCAGCGAGCTCTGCTCTAATGATATCATGTGGTATTGAAGGCTTGCTGCGGATAAGTCTGGCAATCATGAGGATCTGTGACCTCTCTAATGCTGTCCATACTGATGTAGCTAATCCTGGTCCCCATATGGCTTCCCCATACATGAGCGATGGCGTAACCAAAGTGTCAAAGAGCCACCCCTTTGTGCGGGGCTCCTGAAAATATGCCTGGTGGCACTGTCTCTCCATCAAAGCTAGTGCTGCGTACCCACGTGTGATGCGGTCACGGGCTGCCTGAGCCATAGAGAAGAACCTTGATGCTGCTGTAAATGTCACCCCCAAGTAAACATATGATCCGACCACCTCGATCGGTCCACCTGCTACTGTGAACACACTATGTCTGCTTACCTGTGCTTATGTATGAAAGATCAAGACCTTGAGAAAGAAAGAAAGAAAGAAAGTGTTTTTACGTCTATTAGGAGGCCGAACTCGGCCTATGAGACAAATCGATGTACATGGGTGTATCTTCTGTCTATCAGAGAAGATAAAAGTGCTGAAAAAAAAGTGCTGAAGAAGAAACTGGTAAAGCTGATACATATCTCCATGATAAGCGTGTGGAGATACCCATGAAAGTGGGGGGGGGGGGGGGGGAGGGTGTATGGAGTGCGATATCTATGATAGTCTATATGCGAAGGGGTAGTACAACAAGCATGGGAATGCATCTGAAGCGACTAACTAGCTCCATCCTGTGCTAGTGGGCCGATGTAAGATGTGATACATAGGTGGAGGTGGAGTCAGGGCCATCGTGATAGCTGCAGCAGGATCAGCCATCATCTGGAATCGTCTCTCCTCCATGGCGCGATGGTGACGAGCCTGGATCTCTGCAATCTGATGTCGGTGATGTCTCGGGGCCCGATATCCTCTAGCACGGGGTCGTCTCCTAGCTCGAGCAGTCTGAGCCTGCTGAAGAGTCACCCCTCTCGGTGTGTGGGCTGAGGGGGGGAGGGCTGCAGCACATCGTGGAATAAAGAACTCAGTGAGCTTACTCTGTCTCCCTCCTATATGGGCTGCTACAGTAGGCTGGAGTAGGGAATCTCTGTGGCTCTGTATCTCTAGTAGGAATCGCCCGAGCTGTCGCTGGTCTCTAGAGTCCATGATCTCTCGGAGGGTGGGCTGCCGTGTAAATAGAGCCCCGTATCTACCTCTGATGCCATCATATGCGCTACATCTGCATACAAAGTGCTCCTCATCCTCCATCTCTACTCTGCAAACCTTGCATATCCGCTCCTCTCTGGGAATGTCTGCGGCTCTGCCCGTCTCAATCTCTAGTCTATGTGATGAGACTCTCAACTGGCCAATCGCTACCCTCGAGCTATGAGGCATGTAAGTATCCATGTAACATGGTCGTCGGATGAAACCGTCAGCTAGGATGTCTAAGAACTGGTCTCGATAGTGTAATAGTCTCGATCCCATGTGTGGTGTGTGCCATGTCTAACTAATGTAGAGCTTCCAAAGATCCTGTCTCATCAAAACATTCCTCTCATGACGAGAGAGGTGGATGTGAGGTGAGTCTGGGTCATACTGAAAAGGCGGCAATTTGTCCATATCAAGCCCATGACTATCAAACCATACTCTAACCTGAGTGTACCAAGCTCTCTCATATCCTGACTGTGATATCTGTATAGATGCCTCAAAAGCTCTGCGTGTGAGTCTGTCTGTAGGGAGCTCCCTCATCCTCTGAATAAAGCAGATAGTCTGGAATAGTGCATCTACTACCATGGGTGGTGCAGCTAGCTCTTCCCTGATGATGTCATGTGGTATCGACAGTTTCCCGCGAAATGGTCGCGAGATCATATGTACCTGGGGCCTCTCGATTGCACTCCACTGGGTGACTGTGAGGCCTGGGGCCCAAAGTGTCGAAGCATACATCATAGCTGGTCGGACTAGTGTGTCAAATAGCCACCCCTTCGTGTGGGGCTCGTGGAATGTGCCTGGTGACATCTCCGCTCTAACATGGCTAAAGCTGCATATCCTCATGTGAGTCTATCGGTGGCTGCCTGTCTCATGTTGAAGGGGCCCGATAAGCTCGTGAATGTGACTCCGAGGTAGACATAGGAAGTGACCACCTCAATCTGTCCACCGCCGGCTTTGAATCCTGCTCCATTCCTCAACAAGGGGGAGGTGTGGAAGATCATGACCTTGGTCTTGCCAAGGCTTACTGTCAAGCCCTTCTGTGTACAAAACTCATCGAGGGCATCCAAGTGGCGCTGTAATCCATCAGGTGACTCTGAAATCAAGACAATGTCATCTGCATATAATAAAATGTGGACAGGTGTACCTGCGAGGTCTGCACCCTCTCCTCCAGCTCGGAGGATTTAGTCCTCAATCTCATTGATGTAGAGACCAAATAGAGTGGGAGAGAGCGGGCAGCCTTGCTTAACACCGATGGTGCTAGCAATGGCCTCAGACATACCTCCTGGACACTGTACTCTCCCAGTCACCTTCTCATAGAGTGCATAGATGGCCCAAATCATCCCTGATGGTACTCCCAAGCTCTGAAGGCGTCGGAAGAGCCTCTCTCGTGGCACTGTATCGAAAGCTTTGCGGAAGTCCACAAAGCAGCAATATAGTCTCTTCTTCCGCACCCTTGCCCCATCAATGAGACAGCGCAAAATGAAGATGTGATCAATAGTAGAGAAAGCTCGCCGAAAACCTGCCTGGCCTCGTGCTCGTAGCCCCTCAGTCTCTGCATATGAGCTGAGCTCTGCCTCAAGTATGGCACCGTATAGTTTGGCCATGGTGTGGCCAATCATGATGGTCCTGTAATTCCCTGGATCCAGGGTGTCGCCAGATTTGTGGATAGGCATAATGGTGTGCCTAGTCCACTCCTCTGGGAAGCCCTCCCCTATAGCCTGGTTGAAGGCATGTGCAATCAACGGGGCTATAGTGGAGGCTGCATATATGAGATGCTCACTGTGCAATCCCATATGGTCTGTCGAACGTCCATGTCGTAGTCGTCCTATGGCCCTCTCAACCATCTTGGCTGTGAAAAGAGAAGAACTAGTAGGGCGAGGCTCAAGTGGATGGGGAATGGGAGGTTGCCCAGGCACCTCATATAATCTCTGAGCATAATCATGCCATGTGTGTAGGTCCCCAATAGGTGTGGTCGGGCGTGGCTCTCGTAGGGTACGCCATGCTGCGGCACTATCCAGACTCATAAAGAGATGGTATAGCTCAAGCACTTGTGCCTCCTCAAAGGCTCGCCTCTTCCGACGTGTGAGAGTCTTCATCTGTCCCGTGGCCTGTCTCTCTGTGATCTCTCCCAATGCACGCTGAGCTCGTAGTCGGCGGTAAGTATCTCTGCATTCCTCATCATACCAACGATGTTGTGGCATAGTCCCGGGAGGAGGTGTGTGACCAGAGTGGGTGGTGTGTGGGAAGGAGCTGATGGCGGATGTCTGAACAACTAATGCTATCTGTGAGGTGAGTAGGGAGAGAAGACCCTTCTCGACTTGGGCCGCATATATGTGAGCTACCTCATGTGTGAAGTGGATGGTGGTGTGTGGGATGCGTGCTGTGGGTGTGCGTGTAGGGGTATCTCCCTTGAGAGAGAGAGCAAGGTATGCGTGATCAGCCCCAATGGGTATGGGTGGGATGGTGAATGAGGAAAGTAGGTGAATGGCCTCTCTAGATCCCATGACGTAATCTACTGAGCTTCCCCTGCCATATGTGACTTAGTGTGGTATGCATGTCAATCCTCCTGAGTTAGGCCACTGAGCCATCCCGTTATAGATAACGAGATTATGTCGAGAGCCTAGTCTGAGAAAGTGAATGCCATAATGAGTGTGTGTGTAGAGAGAGAGAGAGAGAGAGAGAGAGAGAGAGAGAGAGAGAGAGAGAGAGAGAGAGAGAGAGAGAGAGAGAGAGAGAGAGAGAGAGAGAGAGAGAGAGAGAGAGAGAGAGAGAGAGAGAGAGACATTTTAACGTCTATTAGAGACCAAAATCGGCCTATGAGACAAAACATATACATCAGTATGATCCAATCCACTGTGATCCCAAAAGGAAAATAAAGTGTGGGTACAAAACAGAATATAAAAGGAGGGGATAAAAGCTTGCATCAGCTGCTATGGGTATGCACTCTATATGCTCAATAGGTGATGTACAAATATGATATGCATAGGGAGGGAGACTCCGTGGTGTCTCAACGCTCTAAGTGCAAGGAGTGGGTGTAGGATATAGTGCATCGGTGGGTAAGGCATCGTGGCGATCCTCAAAATGCTCTGTACATCGAGATCGACGGGGGTGCTTTGCTGACGTCTCTGTATCTCCATGTCATGGCGTGCGTGAATCGCCTGAATCTCTCTCTAGTGGGGACTGGCTCCTCGAAGTGGGGGTCTCGGTCGTCGGCGTTGTCGTCTAAGCTCCTCTTGTCTCTGTAATGTGACACCCTTCGTCGAGTTGGGTCCTCGGGTGGCTATGGGTCTGAAAAAATCTATAATAAAAGTCTGGGGGGCCAAGTGTATGTCCATCCGTTGCTGGAGAAGTGATGTACGACGGCGCTGGAGCTCTACTAGGAAGCGACCTAGAGGGTGCTGGTCCTCCGTCTCCAATAAAGCCCTGATCTCCCTGGCCCCCTAAAGAGCTGTGGGTAGCGGTCTCTGATGTCCTCGTATGCCTGGCATCTACATGTGTAATGCTCCTCGTCCTCCACCTCCTCTTGACATATCCTGCATAATCTCTCGTCCCTGGGGGTATGTGTGGCTCGCCCAACCTCAATCTCGAGCTGGTGTGATGATACTCTGAGCTACCCATATGTGACTTAGTGTGGTATGCATGTCAATCCTCCTGAGTTAGGCCACTGAGCCATCCCGTTATAGATAACGAGATTATGTCGAGAGCCTAGTCTGAGAAAGTGAATGCCATAATGAGTGTGTGTGTAGAGAGAGAGAGAGAGAGAGAGAGAGAGAGAGAGAGAGAGAGAGAGAGAGAGAGAGAGAGAGAGAGAGAGAGAGAGAGAGAGAGAGAGAGAGAGAGACATTTTAACGTCTATTAGAGACCAAAATCGGCCTATGAGACAAAACATATACATCAGTATGATCCAATCCACTGTGATCCCAAAAGGAAAATAAAGTGTGGGTACAAAACAGAATATAAAAGGAGGGGATAAAAGCTTGCATCAGCTGCTATGGGTATGCACTCTATATGCTCAATAGGTGATGTACAAATATGATATGCATAGGGAGGGAGACTCCGTGGTGTCTCAACGCTCTAAGTGCAAGGAGTGGGTGTAGGATATAGTGCATCGGTGGGTAAGGCATCGTGGCGATCCTCAAAATGCTCTGTACATCGAGATCGACGGGGGTGCTTTGCTGACGTCTCTGTATCTCCATGTCATGGCGTGCGTGAATCGCCTGAATCTCTCTCTAGTGGGGACTGGCTCCTCGAAGTGGGGGTCTCGGTCGTCGGCGTTGTCGTCTAAGCTCCTCTTGTCTCTGTAATGTGACACCCTTCGTCGAGTTGGGTCCTCGGGTGGCTATGGGTCTGAAAAAATCTATAATAAAAGTCTGGGGGGCCAAGTGTATGTCCATCCGTTGCTGGAGAAGTGATGTACGACGGCGCTGGAGCTCTACTAGGAAGCGACCTAGAGGGTGCTGGTCCTCCGTCTCCAATAAAGCCCTGATCTCCCTGGCCCCCTAAAGAGCTGTGGGTAGCGGTCTCTGATGTCCTCGTATGCCTGGCATCTACATGTGTAATGCTCCTCGTCCTCCACCTCCTCTTGACATATCCTGCATAATCTCTCGTCCCTGGGGGTATGTGTGGCTCGCCCAACCTCAATCTCGAGCTGGTGTGATGATACTCTGAGCTACCCAATGGCCACTCTCTCTGCTGGAGCCATGTATGTATCCATGTATTGTGGTCTCTGGATGAAACCATCCGTTGTCACAGTCTGGAAGTGCTCTCTGTAGTGTTGCCTCTTTGTGGAAAGAGGCTCCCGTGGTGCTATCCATGTCTCCCTGATGTGTATCTGTAGCGGGTCCTGACATATGATCCTGTTCCTCTCCGAACGAGAGAGGGTAATGTAGGGGGAAGAGAGGTCATACTGAAATGGAGGGAGATCGGTAATGCTCATGCCATGGTCTGCTAACCATCGGTAGGTCTGTGCATACCATACTCTCTCATGCCCTGTCTCTTCCAAATGTCTAGAGCTCTCAAATGCAAGCCTGGTGAGTCGGTTGGTGGGGAGCTCTCTGACTCTCAGAATAAAGGTCACCAGCTGAAAGAGGGCCTCCACTAGCATCGGTGGGGTGCCAAGCTCAGCTCGTATAATGTCGTGTGGAACGGGGGGCTTGCTGCGGAGCAAGCGTGAGATCATGGTGACGTGGGGCCTCTCAATCCGCATCCACATCGCCTCCGTGATCCCTGGTGCCCATACTGCTGCTGCGTACATCCGTGCGTGTCACTAGAGTATCAAAGAGCCACCCCTTAGTCCGGGGCTCTTGAAACTTTGCCTGAAAGCAGCATCTCTCCAATCCTGCCAGTGCCGCATAGCCTCGCATCAATCTATCTCTCACTGCCTTTGCCATGGAGAATACCCTTGTGCTGCTCGAGAAGGTGAAACCTAAATAGACATAGGAGTCCACTACCTCTATCTGTCCTCCAGCTTTGGTGAAAGAGGTGTGATGGCGTAGTGTCCCGGAGGTATGGAAGATCATGACCTTGGTCTTGCCAAGGTTCATTATGAGTCCTCTCTCTATGCAGAAGGTATCGAGCGCGTGTAAATGTGACTATAACCCCTCGTGTGACTCTGAAAGCAGGACAATGTCATCAGCATATAATAATATGTGTACTGCCTCCGAGGTCTCCACCTAGCCCTCCTGCTCGCTCTATATAGTTCGTGATCTCGTCGATGTAGAGACCAAAGAGAGTGGGTGAGAGAGGGCAACCTTGTTTCACAACAATGGTGCTAACAAGGTTTGTCTGAGAGAGAGAGAGAGAGAGAGAGAGAGAGAGAGAGAGAGAGAGAGAGAGAGAGAGAGAGAGAGAGAGAGAGAGAGAGAGAGAGAGAGAGAGAGAGAGGGAGAGGGAGAGGGAGAGGGAGAGGGAGAGGGAGAGGGAGAGGGAGAGGGAGAGGGAGAGGGAGAGGGAGAGGGAGAGGGAGAGGGAGAGGGAGAGGGAGAGGGAGAGGGAGAGGGAGAGGGAGAGGGAGAGGGAGAGGGAGAGGGAGAGGGAGAGGGAGAGGGAGAGGGAGAGGGAGAGGGAGAGGGAGAGGGAGAGGGAGAGGGAGAGGGAGAGGGAGAGGGAGAGGGAGAGGGAGAGGGAGAGGGGGAGAGAGGGAGAGAGGGAGAGAGGGAGAGAGAGAGAGAGAGAGAGAGAGAGAGAGAGAGAGAGAGAGAGAGAGAGAGAGAGAGAGAGAGAGAGAGAGAGAGAGAGAGAGAGAGAGAGAGAGAGAAAGAAAGACTTTTTAACGTCTATTAGAGGCCAAAATCGGCCTATGAGACAAAACATATACATCAGTATGATCCAATCCACTGTGATCCAAAACAAAAATAAAGTGTGAGTACTGCAAACGGGTATAAAAGGAGGGATAGTAGCTGGTATCAAGGGTGTGGGGTGCTATGGGCATGCACTCTATATGCTCAATGGGTGAGATACAAATATGATATGCATAGGGAGGGGAGGCTCGATGGTATCACAACCCCCTAAATGCCTGGAGTGGGTGTAGGATATAATGCATCGGTGGGTAAGGCATCATGGCGATCCTCAAAATGCTCTGGGCGTCCAAATCGATAGGGGTGCGCTGCTGACGTCTCTGTATCTCCATGTCATGGCGTGCGTGAATCGCTTGAATCTCTCTCTGATGTGGACTAGCTCTCCGGACAAGGGGTCTCGGTCGTCGACGCTGTCGTCTAAGCTCCTCTTCTCTGTGTAATGTGACACCCCGCATCGAGCTGGGCCCTCGAGTGTATGTGGGTCTGAAAAAATCTGTAATATAAGTCTGAGGGGGGGGGGGGGGTCAAGTGTATCTCCATCTGCTGCTGGAGGAGTGATGCGCGACGATGCTGGAGCTCTACTAGGAAACGACCTAGAGGGCGTTGGTCCTCTGTCCCCAATAAAGCCCTGATCTCTCTAGGCCCCCTGAAGAGCTGTGGGTAGCGGTCTCTGATGTCCTCATATGCCTGGCATCTACATGTGTAGTGCTCCTCGTCCTCCACCTCCTCTCTACATATCCTGCATAATCGCTCATCCCTGGGGGTATGTGTGGCTCGCCCAATCTCAATCTCGAGCTGGTGTGATGATACTCTGAGCTGCCCAATGGCCACTCTCTCAGCTGGTGCCATATATGTATCCATGTATCGTGGTCTCTGAATGAAACCATCCGCTGTCACAGTCAGGAAGTGCTCTCTGTAGTGTTGCCTCTTTGTGGGAAGAGGCCCCCGTGGTGCTATCCATGTCTCCCTGACGTGTATCTGTAGTAGGTCCTGACGGATGATCCTATTCCTCTCCGAACGAGAGAGGGTAATGTGGGGGGAAGAGAGGTCATATTGAAAAGGGGGGAGATCCGTAATGCTCATGCCATGGTCTGCTAACCATCGGTAAGTCTGTGCATACCATACTCTCTCATGCCCTGTCTCTGCCAAATGTCTAGAGCTCTCAAATGCAAGCCTGGTGAGTCGGCTAGTGGGGAGCTCTCTGACTCTCAGAATAAAGGTCACCAACTGGAAGAGGGCCTCCACTAGCATCGGTGGTGTGCCAAGCTCAGCTCGTATAATGTCATGTGGAACGAAGGGCTTGCTCCGCAGCAAGCGTGATATCATGGTGATCTGGGGCCTCTCAATCTGCGTCCACATCGCCTCTGTGATCCTTGGTGCCCATACTGCTGCTGCGTACATCAATGCGGGTGTCACTAGAGTGTCAAAGAGCCACCCCTTAGTCCGGGGCTCCTGAAAATGTGTCTGAAAGCAACGTCTCTCCAATCTTGCAAGTGCCGCATAACCTCGCGTCAATCTATCTCTCGCAGCCTGTGCCATGGAGAATACCCCTGTGCTGCCCGAGAAGGTGATACCTAGGTAGACGTAGGAGTCCACTACCTCTATCTGTCCTCCAGCTGCTGTGAAAGAGGCGCGATGGCGTACTGTCCCGGGGGTATGGAAGATCATGACCTTGGTCTTGCCAAGGTTCACTGTGAGTCCTCTCTCCATGCAAAAGGTATCGAGCGCCTGTAAATGTGACTGCAACCCCTCCTGTGACTCTGAGAGCAGGACAATGTCATCAGCATATAATAGGATATGTACTGGCTTACCTCCGAGGTCTCCTCCTCGCCCTCCTGCTCGCTGTATATACTCCGTGATCTCGTCGATGTAGAGACCGAAGAGAGTGGGTGAGAGAGGGCAACCTTGTTTCACACCAATGGTGCTAACAAGGCTGTCTGATAGACCGCCGGGGCAGCGTACCCTGCCTGTGACTCGTGCATACAAAGCGTGGATGGCCCATAGCATGTGTGATGGAAGCTGTAACTCCTGGAGCCTCCGTAGTAGTCTCTCTCGAGGGACCATGTCGAAGGCTTTGCGGAAATCCACAAAGCAACAGTATAGTCTCTGCTTCCTCGCCTTCGCGCTCTCAATCAAGCAACGAAGCACGAAGATGTGGTCGATGGTGGAGAAAGTGCGGCGGAAGCCTGCCTGGCCGGGTGCTCTGATCCCCGCTGCCTCAGTGTGTGTACTGAGCTCTGCCTCTAGTATTGCCCCATAGATCTTGGCCAGGATATGGCCTATCATAATAGTCCTGTAGTTCCCTGGGTCCATCATATCGCCGGACTTATGGATAGGCATAATGGTATGCATAGTCCATGAGTCGGGTAATCCCTCAACCAAAGCACGGTTGAAGAGATGGGCGATCAAGTGGGAAACTACATCTGCTGCGTATATAAAGTGCTATCCCTGTAGCCCCGTGTGGTCTGCAGAACGGCCATGCTGTAGCCTATGGATAGCCTGTCGTACCATGCCTGCTGTGAAGAGGGTGGATATCACCGGACGCGGTGTGGAAGGAATCGGTAATGGTGGCTGTCCTGGGACGTCATATAACCTCTGGGCGTAGGTGTGCCAAGTCGAAGGATCTGCTATGGGTGTAGGTGGACGTGGCTCACGTAGTGCCCTCCACGCGGTGGCACAATCCCTACTCATGAGAAGGTCGATCAACTCTGCCTCCTGTCGCTCCTCGAAAGCTCGCCGCTTCCGGCGTGTGAGGGCTCGCGTCTGTCGTCGTGCCTCCCTCTCTGTGATGGATCCCAGGATACTTTGTGCTCTGAGATGTTGGTATAGTCGCCTACACTCCTCATCGTACCATCTATTCTGGGGTGTATGCCCCAGCCGTGTCGGATGTGCAGTGCTATGGGTGGTGTATGGGAAGCTGAGAGTAGTGGATGTATGGAGGATCGAGGAGAAGTGGGCGGTGAGGGTGTCCAAGGAGGCAGAGGGATCAAGGGAGTAGATGCGCTCTCGAACATGGGAGCTATAGATATGTGCTAGCTCATGTCTAAAGTGAATGGTGGTACGGGCTCGTGGCTGTATGGTGACGGGGTGGGGTATGCATGGTGAGCCGCGAATGGATAGGGAAAGATATGCGTGATCAGCTCCAATCGGTAAGGGTGGGATAGTGAATGAGGTGATCAGATGTGTCGCCTCCGGAGGTCCGATAACATAGTCTACCACCCTGTGGTGTCGTGGGTGGAATGCAGGTGAGACCGCGCGAGGTGGGCCAGCTCTCCATCCCATTATATATAACGAGACGGTGTGCTGCTCCCATTTGGAGTAAGTGTCGGCCATATAAGGTGGGTGTGGCGGTGTCGGCTGAGGCTCTGAGTGTAGGCATGTCCTCTATGGTACGAAGCATCTCAGGGTCGTCAAAGTCGTAGATATCACACTGGTGGCTCTGAGTGCGGGCATTGAAGTCTCCTACAAGGAAGACTTCACCCATCCCGGTATACTCCATAATCGTGTCACTGAGGCAGTCATATGGCGATGTGGTGTCTGGTCCCTCCCCTCCTGATAGCTGCTCAGGGGAATGTGTGAAGCGTGAACCAATGGGTGCAATATAGCATACGGCGAAGTACGCTGCTCTCTCCTCTGATAGCTGCAAGCGTATCCACATGAAACGTGCCTCTGGGTCTCTGGCTACCACCTGTACCCTGTGCTGTAACGACTGTCTATAGAGCACGGCTACTCCTCCTGATCCCCGTGTGGTGTGCTGTCTCATCTAGCGGCGGTGAGCTGACTCCCACATATAGCCCTCAATCCTCGGTAGGCTCCTCCCCGGGCTCTCGTGTGTCTCTGTCAAGAAGATAATGTCTCTGCCCTCCATCACCTCCTCGAGGCGCCCTGGATGTGTCCATAAAGATCCATTGCAGTTCCAGACTGCAATGTGCACCTCCTGGTGTGCTGTCTCATAGGCCGCGAATCCCTAGTCAATGGGCCGTCCATCAATGATGATCCGACCGTCTCTGTAGAGGGCACGATGTCCCTCTCGTCTGGCCTGGAGGACACGTGGCATGCATGCCCGTCTGTGCTCTACCTGCATCCGTGTGAGGTCGTCATCCAAATAGATGGGGGTGCCCGGTGTAGTGCGTAGTACTGCCCGTCGTCTGAGAAAGTCTCTCGTCCTGGCCTCATCTGAGAACTGAAGGATAAGTGCTCTGCTCCGTGTGGTGTCCCGTCCTGCTCCCCATACTCTGGTGAAAGGGAGAGGCTCATCCGCGCAGTATCCAAGTAATGTGCACAAGCGACGCCCGTCCTTCTCTGGTGATCCGTCTGTCTCTGTGAGGCCGGAGACGCGAACATTGAGCCTGCGGGCCTGTCGCATCCGCTCCTCCTCAATGGTGGTATGCACTATGTGGATCTCCTCATGGTGGTTGTTCTTCTTTGCCTCCTGTCGAAGGTTCTTTTTGACAACCTCGACCCATCCATCTTTCTTAGTCTCAAGCTCATTCTGCACCACCTCCATACACTCCTTCTTGATAGTCACCCGAATGTCCTCTAGATGTGGAGCGCTCTCCCCCTCCTCGTGCATGCTGTCCAGTTTCGTTTTCATATCAGTAAGCGCAGTGTGCAACTCCTCCAGGTCCCGTGAGTGCTCTGTGCGGGTAGCGAGAAGCTCTTCCCGAAGGGATTCGTTTTCCTTCTCCAAGGTTGCCACCTTGGCTTCGAGGGCGACAACTCTACGGGTAACCCCGTTTAGTGCAAAATCTCCTTCTTTCTTGTGTTTTCCTATCAACTCTCGGAGGGCATGCTCTAAGGTGGCCAACTGTTCCTCCAGCTTGGGAGCCATGAGAATGAGAGAGAGAGAGAGAGAGAGAGAGAGAGAGAGAGAGAGAGAGAGAGAGAGAGAGAGAGAGAGAGAGAGAGAGAGAGAGAGAGAGAGAGAGAGAGAGAGAGAGAGAGAGAGAGAGAGAGAGAGAGAGAGAGAGAGAGAGAGAGAGAGGGATGTGGGGGGGTTTCTTAGGGTTTGGGATTAGGGCTAGTTTTAGGGTTGGGTTATGGAGTTCGGGTTAGGGTTAGGGTTGGGGTTAGGGTTAGGTTTTTAGGAGATTGCATGGGTATGTGGAGGTTTAGGTTAGGGTTTGGTTAAGTTAGGGTTTCGCTTAATGTTAAACATGGAGATCGAGGGTTAGGGGTTAGGGTTTCGAGGAGGTTAGGCTTTCCATGGGAGGCGACGGTGACGGGCATGGGGGGCTGCTGTGAGAGAGAGAGAGAGAGATTTCAGATTAGGGTTAAGATTTTATGGTTTCGTTGTAGGGTTAGGGTTAGGGATAGGGGAGAGAGAAGGGCTAGGGTTAGGGTTTCAAGCAGTAAGAGTCGTTTTGGAGCAGCGCAGCAGGTCAGCAGCAGCTCGGGTTAGGGTTTGCTGCAGCTGTAGAAGGTTCGAGCAGGGCCTAGGATTGCTGCAGCAGATTCAAGCAGGGCAGCGCCCATCAGATTCGAGCAGAGCAGCGCCTAGCAGCTTCGAGTTAGGGTTTGCAGAGCAGCGCCTAGCAGATTCGAGTTAGGGTTTGCAGAGCAGCGCCCATAGA
Organism: Ceratopteris richardii; assembly: GCA_020310875.1. NCBI lineage: Eukaryota > Viridiplantae > Streptophyta > Polypodiopsida > Polypodiales > Pteridaceae > Ceratopteris > Ceratopteris richardii. The sequence goes on from CM035412.1 coordinate 141,349,370, forward strand.
GTTCTACGAGAGAGAGAGAGAGAGAGAGAGAGAGAGAGAGAGAGAGAGAGAGAGAGAGAGAGAGAGAGAGAGAGAGAGAGAGAGAGAGAGAGAGAGAGAGAGAGAGAGAGAGAGAGAGAGAGAGAGAGAGAGAGAGAGAGAGAGAGAGAGAGAGAGAGAGAGAGAGAGAGAGAGAGAGTTGCATGGAAACGTGAATGCAGTTTCTTTGCAGAGCAGCGCCCATAGAGTTCTACGAGAGAGAGAGAGAGAGAGAGAGAGAGAGAGAGAGAGAGAGAGAGAGAGAGAGAGAGAGAGAGAGAGAGAGAGAGAGAGAGAGAGAGAGAGAGAGAGAGAGAGAGAGAGAGAGAGAGAGAGAGAGAGAGAGAGAGAGAGAGAGAGAGAGAGAACTTCCTTTTAAGAAGTTTCAAGTTGGCTGCCTTGTACTTAAAATGGAATGGAAGACAACGTTACATAGGAAATTCTTTTGCTTCATTGCCCCATATTGCCCCTTTTTGTGGAATCCTCCTATTGTTCACTCCCTGGGAGCAACAACGCGATATATGAACAACAAAGGGATTGACTCTATTGCAAAATGCTATGACTCTAAATGGGACTTGTTGCCTTTTCCGTTCATTAGAAGAATATATTCAGTAGGACTTGCGTACATACATAAATGGGTTCAACTATCACTCTTTTTGCATCCATTTCAAGTGCCTTTGTCTATTCACGCATCTAACCCTTGGGGATTGGTTACTTGCAAAAATACTAGGTGGTCGACTGGTACAACTAGTACCTTTTACTACTCGTTTATTTCCTCTGACAGTATTACTTCTCAATGTAATCTAAGATGGAAGCTTTGAAAACCCCCTTCATGGTGGTATTCAAGATTTCATAGCATATGGTACTCCTCCCTCACCTTCATGCTGAAAATATGAGCATGCTTTTTGAGAGTGCCACCAAATTCAAAGATGGTGGAATACATTATTTTTATTTCCTATTTGGGAGAAAAAGCCTACCAAGGTGGATTGCACTTTTCTACTCGTCGATAATGTGCATACTATTTTAGATTGGGTAAGAAGGAGATGTATCTTTCCGCTTTTGTGGAACGTATGGATGCTGAGAAATACCAAAATATTGAGAAACAAGATTTGAGTTCCAAACTTCTCTTGGAAACTATGTAAAGCATATTTTCATTTCTGGATGCCATTTGAATATGCACTCAGAGGTGGTTTTCTGATATTTTTGTGGGAAGATGGCCTTCCCTTTACAGATGTAAGATGTACTGAGGGCACATGCTTAGTTACACTATAGTGCTGGAGGAGGGCACATGCTTAGTTACATTATAGTGTTGTAGGTCTCCTGTTCGGAATAGGAAGAAGAGCCTCCCTACTCACATTCTTGTACTTTATTCTTTGATCATGAAATAAAGTGAGATTTCCCACAGAAAAAAAAAAAATATATATATATATATAGAGAGAGAGATTATGTATATATGTGTGTGTGTGTGTGTATATATATATATATATATATATATATATATATATATATATATATATATATATATATATATATATATATATATATATATATATATATATATATACACACACACACACACACACACATATATGGCTCTCCTCATCTATGGCTCTCCTGATCATATGTATGAGGAGCCCCAATGTGGCACCCTCACAATCTGTCATGCGTAAAACTCTATAAATAGGTGTCAAAATATTTAAGACAGCTTTCACATTCTCCCAAAACTCCTCATCCAAGCATAGCCTCTGCATTCTCTTTGATTCCTCCAATGAGCTCTCATCCCAATCATTCCATAGAGGACATACCACTGTCTCTCTAAGAGGGATTCTGACCTCAAGAAGAAGTGAAAGCACAATCCACATATATGCAAAGCGAGTGGTAGCGGGCTTTTTGATTTCAAGTTTACTATGCTCTCTAAACATGGATAACACTTTCCCTTTGTGTGTGAAAAATGTCACCAAGCTAGAGGCTTTTTGTGTGCAAGCCTTTACCCATGAAAACTTCCCTGCAAATAGAAACATCCACACATACATCATGATAATGATTCATGAAAGCTAGAAACATATTGGCACATGCCATGCCACATGCACATGCCACATGCACATGCACATGCACATGCACCATAGTTGGAAAAAGTCTCGACTCAAACCCCTTGGAATGGTACGTATTGAACGTATCGAACGTACCGTACCGTACGCGTATGGTACTTGTTCACATGAAATTTTTTTGGTTTGTTATTTGAAGCATCTCATGCATTGTTTGAATGCCATACATACAAAGATCCATAGTACATTGATGCATACAATTGCATAGATACCTACATAGTACATAAAATACAACATGCACATAACACACCGATAAATATACATTACATACATAGAAGCATGCACATATACATATCAGTTACTTGTAAACACATACATATTATGTCATACATACATACATATACATACACACACACATATATATATATATGTATACATATATATATATATATATGTATACATATATATATATATATATATATATATATATATATATATATGTATGTATGTATGTATGTATGTATGTATGTATGTATGTATGTATGTATGTATGTATGTATGTATGTATGTATGTATGTATGTATGTATGTATGTATGTGTGTGTGTGTGTGTGTGTGTATATATATATATATATATATATATATATATATATATATATATATATATATATATATATATATATATATATATATATATATATATATATATATACACATACATACATACATACATACATACATACATAGATAGATATAGATATAGATATAGATATAGATATAGATATAGATATAGATATAGATATAGATATATACACATACATACATACATACATACATACATACATACATACATACATACATACATAGATAGATATAGATATAGATATAGATATAGATATAGATATAGATATAGATATAGATATAGATATAGATATAGATATAGATATAGATATATATGTATGTATGTATGTATGTATGTATGTATGTATGTATGTATGTATGTATGTATGTATGTATGTATGTATGTATGTATGTATGTATGTATGTATGTATGTATGTATGTATGTATGTATGTATGTATGTATGTATGTATGTATGTATGTATATATATATATGTGTGTGTGTGTGTGTGAGTGTGTACGAATGTAACGTACCGTACCGTACCAAACCTCCTTGTCACGTATTGTACACGAACCGTTCACGTGCCATACGTACCGTACCAAACGTACCGAACCACCTTCACATGCACATGCACATGCACGTGTGCATGCATGTGCACATGTGGATACTAGATCTACATGATTCATGAAGCATGATAAATTTTAAAAACTTTACACAAAATAGAATTACCTATATCCTCCATCAATAGATCAAGGCAATGTGTAGCACAAGGAATCCATACAATATGGTTATATTCTTCCTCTAAGAGCTTTCCCATATGCTGACAATTGCTCGCATTGTCGGTTACAACTTGCACAACATTTTCTGCTCCCACCTATGCATATAAAGTTGACATTTCTAAGGATTAGTATATTATCAATTATCATTAACGAAAAAAGCTGAAAAATAAAACTCCCAAAAATAACAAATAAAATTGAAGATTTTACCTCCTCTATTGCTTTCTTGATGTGCCGATACTCCGGTGGTCTTCTTTCCCTTTTTGCCCACCTCTACCGCACGTAGAAAAAATGTAGCAATTGGGCATGATACAAGAATGTTAATCATGCTCCTATTCTTTCTATCTCTGCATCCATCAGAGAGGATCGTGCATCCATATCTAGACCATTTCTCTCTCATAGGAAGAAGAGAGAGATCAATTTTCTTCTTCTCTTCATCAATTTTTCTTCTTCTTAAATCCGAATAAGAAGGCCCCGTCCATCCTTGACATGGCCCACCTCCGAGATTGCCTTCACAATAGCCTTCCATTGCTTTGAATTCAAAAGATTAAAAGATAAATTTTCTAAAATTACCAATTTAGTGATCTCCGAATCCGCGATCTTTTGCTTCTCCTTGAGCCATGTGAGAGATGTCCTCGTATGCCCTAGAGCATCTCCTAATTCACCTTGCCTTTGATATGTAGAAGTTCTCACCGTTGGTGATTGTGAAATATTTGGTGTATTTGATGCTTGAAAATGTGATTGGGCATCTTGTGATGGTTCGGGGACATTTGAGTGGGTTGATGGTTGAGGAGGAGAAGCATTATACCCTCTTACATGTGAAGGGCCACCGAATGAAAGGCCCATATGCTTACGTCTAATATCATTGGCAATGTGGTCCGGTATTTCTTTACATGCTGTCACTTGCCTGCCAACCTTTGTGAGGTGTTGTATGAGCCTTGTAGCTCCATTAGTGTACCTCTTTCCACAATATTTGCATGTCCAATGGTGTGAATTGGACTTCTTGGTGTCCTTTTCAACACCAATGCAATGGAGAGTGAAAGCTTCATGTTTATCTTTCACCATTGCTATTGGATAATTAAGGTTTGCACATAAAGTAAAATGTGGTGTGTGTGAAGCTTGGAATGCTAAAAGAGATAAATGGAATGATCGGCAAGATGAGGGAGGACCCTAGGTAGGCTGTAGAGAAGCTTAGGAGGGTAAGAAGAGGTATAGAACTACCTTAAATCGACCAAAGGCACACAGTATATGCGTGCAAGTCAAAAACCTGAGAGCGAGCAAGGTTCAAATGAACCGTTTCACGCGTGAAAAGCCGAGTAACTAAATTTTTTTTATTTTCGTACGAGTATGTACGAGAACGTATGAGTACGTACGGTACTACTCGTACGTACGATTTTACTCGTATGCGTAGAAGTACCAACTATGATATATATATATATATATATATATATATATATATATATATATATATATATATATATATATATATATATATATATATATATATATATATATATATATATATATATATATATATATATATATATATATATGTGTGTATGTGTGTGTATGTATGTGTGTGTGTGACCAGAAGGCCTGGTACATATTTTCAGCATAAGAAGTGAAGTGTGACACCTCGCGCCTTAAAGCTATGTCTGTATCTGTATCGTATCTGTATCTGTATCTGTATCTGTATCTGTATCTGTATCTGTATCTGTATCTGTATCTGTATCTGTATCTGTATCTGTATCTGTATCTGTATCTGTATCTGTATCTGTATCTGTATCTGTATCTGTATCTGTATCTGTATCTGTATCTGTATCTGTATCTGTATCTGTATCTGTATCTGTATCTGTATCTGTATCTGTATCTGTATCTGTATCTGTATCTGTATCTGTATCTGTATCTGTATCTGTATCTGTATCTGTATCTGTATCTGTATCTGTATCTGTATCTGTATCTGTATCTGTATCTGTATCTGTATCTGTATCTGTATCTGTATCTGTATCTGTATCTGTATCTGTATCTGTATCTGTATCTGTATCTGTATCTGTATCTGTATCTGTATCTGTATCTGTATCTGTATCTGTATCTGTATCTGTATCTGTATCTGTATCTGTATCTGTATCTGTATCTGTATCTGTATCTGTATCTGTATCTGTATCTGTATCTGTATCTGTATCTGTATCTGTATCTGTATCTGTATCTGTATCTGTATCTGTATCTGTATCTGTATCTGTATCTGTATCTGTATCTGTATCTGTATCTGTATCTGTATCTGTATCTGTATCTGTATCTGTATCTGTATCTGTATCTGTATCTGTATCTGTATCTGTATCT
>CM035412.1:141365168-141390168 GCA_020310875.1 Ceratopteris richardii
CTCTCAAAATACCACAGTAACACAAGTAGACCCAAATTGACAAAAGCTAGAATCACAGAGGGACGACAGTGAGTATATTTTCAGCTTCCTAAATCTCTATATATTCTTCCGAATGGACCCTTCGCTAACATATATCTCTGACCATCTGAACGTACGTGTATGTGTACTCCAAACGAGTGCAAACTGCTTCTTATATAGATCTCGAGGCCCAGAGAGTGACTTCCGCCGGATTCCATCATTTAAGGCACCATCACTGTTCTCTGCACACGCGCGGCCAAGAGAGTGGCTTCCACCGAATCCCATCATTTACTTCACCATCACCGTTTGTGCCGATCTGACAAAAGTGGAGAGAGAGCTGGCTAATTTTAGGTAGGTGGTCTAATTCTGGTATGGACAGCCAACTGCCTCAAAAGCACTTGAAGACTTCAAAATATGGCCTTGAATGCGAGACTATTTCATGAATCAACACTTCATCACAAATCTGATAGCCGACTTGATTCTGACGCCGAGGACAAATTTTGAAGGATGAATTTTGAGGGACAAATTTTGAAGGACAAATTTTAAGGGACAAATTTTGACTGAGGGACAAATTTTGACTGAGGGACAAATTTCGGCTGAGGGACAAATTTCGACTCAGGGACAAATTTTGGTTGAGGGACAAATTTTGGCTGAGGGACAAATTTCGACGGAGGGACAAATTTTGGCTGAGGGACAAATTTTGGCTCAGGGACAAATTTTGGCTGAGGAACAAATTTCGGATGAGGAACAAATTTCGACTGAGGGACAAATTTTGGCTGAGGGACAATTTTGGCTGAGGTACAAATTTTGGCTGAGGGACAAATTTCGACTGAGGGACAAATTTTGGCTGAGGGACAAATTTTGACTGAGGGACAAATTTTGACTGAGGGACAAATTTTGGCTGAGGGACAAATTTTGGTTGAGGGACAAATTTTGGCCGAGGGACAAATTTCGACTCAGGGACAAATTTTGGTTGAGGGACAAATTTTGGGTGAGGAACAAATTTTGGCAGAGGGACAAATTTTGACTGAGGGACAAATTTTGGCTGAGGGACAAATTTTGGCTGAGGGACAAATTTCGACTCAGGGACAAATTTTGGCTGAGGGACAAATTTTGGCTGAATTTTGAAAGCTGAAATTGGAGGGCTGAATTTTGAAAGCTGAATTTGGAGGGCTGAATTTTGAAGGTTGAATTTTGGAGGGCTGAATTTTGAAGGCTGAATTTTGGAGGGCTGAATTTTGAAGGCTAAATTTGGAGGGCTGAATTTTGGAGGGCTGAAATTTGAAGGCTGAATTTTTTCCGACCTGACAAAGATGAAATGAGGGGAATCTTGAGCGGTGAACTCTCGAGGGACAAAAAGAAGTGGCACTAGAACCCCTTTTTTTTGTGGGGCTTTCATACAATGATGAAATCTTGCTCCATTACAGTCCCCCACATCAAGATGTTGCACCGTCTCGGTGCAATTCTTCAATATTGGCTAAAAATGTCTAAGAACAAAATTAGAACTGTCTATGTGCAAAACAAGTTGGAATGAGAACTAAGGTATATACAATGATTGATTTTTCTCGAAATGTTTCAAGTTAGATAAGCCTTCACCCTGGAAATGTTGACCAGAGGCAATTTCTCACCCTATAGGTCCTCTACTTGTACTGCTCCTTGTTGAAATATCCTCAGCACTTTGTAGGGTCCTTACCATTTTGGTGCCAATTTAGTTGGTACAGCTGGAATCTGATATATGAGCACTAGAGCTCCCTCTTCCACCTTATTGGTCCTTAAGTGTCTGTCATGAATGTGTTTCCTTTCTTCCTGCTTTTCCTACAGCCTCTTCATAGTTGTTTCCCTACATTCCTCCAATGCTACCAATCTTCTAATGTGAGGGTCAACATCAATTCTTTTTGCTTCAATTTCTTTTTTGATGATGAATTCGAAAGGGGCTAATGCCTCTTTCCCATAGGCTAGAAGAAATGGGCTCTCTCTCGTGGTGCCCCTTTTGGTTGTTCGGAAAGCCCATATTGCACCAATGAGGGCTTGTGGCCATGAACTGTGATGATCAAAGGCTAATTTGCGTAGTAATCCAATCAAAATTTTGTTAGAACTTTCTGCCTGCCCATTTGCTCTCGGGTAGTATGCGCAGGATTTCTTATGGAAGATCTTGTACCTGTCAAAGCTTATTTGCAACAACTGGTATACAAAGTGAGTGCCTCTATCACTGGTGACTTCAAGTGGGCAGCCAAATCTTGAGAATATTCTTTTATACATAAACTTGGCTACTGTAGTGGAAGTACAATGAGCAGTAGCCTTAGCTTCTAACCACTTAGTAGAATAACATGTGGCCATCAAGATATACTTCTTACCACCAGGTTGACCAGTTGGGCTGATTGGTCCAATGAAATCAAGACCCCATCGTTCGAAAGGTAGCCATTCAGTGGAGATTACTAACGGTTGAAAATTCAGTCTACTAGGCTTGGGAGCATATCTCTGGCAGATATCACATCCTTTGGCAAACTTGATAGCATCTTTGTAAACATGAGGCCACCATAATCCCTTGTGGATAATTTTGTGAGCCAAGTCCTCTCCTTTGAGATGCCCTTCACTGTGTGCTTCTTCAAGCGAAAAATTCACCTCCTCTGGATAAACACATTTTCTCAAGATACCATCATGACAATATTTATACAAATGGTCATTTATAAGTGAATATGCTTTTGCTTTAAAGAGTAATCTCCTCCGTTCTAATGGTTTTATGTTCTCAGGGAATTTTCCAGAAGTGAGAAAATGTAGAATTTCACCATACCACTCAGTTTGAGTCTCTACCGCGAAGAGACTACTATCTACAAGCTCATCATTAATGCTTGTTGCCTTTTCGCTCATAGCCGTCCTTGACACTTGATCCGCCATGTAGTGTTCTTTTCCCGGCCTACTATGAATCTCAAAATCATACTCTTGAAACAGTAGTAGCCAATGCCAAATCCTTCCAACTACTCTAGGCTTATTAATTAAGTATTTGAGGGGCTGATGGTTAGATATGACAATGAAATGCACACCTAGAAGGTAGTGCCTGAACTTTTGGAGTGCGAAAACAATAGCCAAACCTTCCCTTTCCGTAGTGCTGTAATTTCTTTCTGCCTCTGGTAAGTAGTCTGCTAGCATAAGCTATAGGTTGATCCACCTTCGGCACCTTGGGCATGGAGGGTTGAGCCAAAACTGCTCCTATTGCATGACGACTAGCATCTGTATGCACATGAAACTCTACTGACCAGTTAGGAACAGTTAAGAGTGGAGCAGTACATAGCCTCAATTTTAGTTCAAAAAATGCCTTTTCAGCCTCAGGACTCCATGAGAAAGGAATCTTCTTGCAGGTGCAACTCCCTCTACTAGGGGTATTCGATGTAATCCAAGCTCCTCTCGAATCCCTGTTAAATCCTTGTAGGACCATGCAAAGACATTTTTATAGGAGAAAAGGAGAGAAGTTACCCTCTGTTGTAAAAAGGGATAGTGCCACAACCAGGAGGCTAAGTGGACTATTTGAGGATTTCCTTCATCTCCCAGGTTCACTTCTTGAACTAGCATTTCAGGACTCGTCTCTCTTGAAAAAGCATCTGCACTGTGAGCAGGGGTGGAATTCACCTTATGTTCCACAATATGTTGCTTGATCCATCCTTGAGGAATTTTTGAAAACGGAAGGTCTTCTCTGCTCTCAGGCTCAAAATTAGGCCCTTGAGACTCAAAAGTAGCCTCCTCCAAGGCTTCTTCAATTTTGTCCATTTTGAGGCTTTTCTGCCCTTTTGTAGAACTCTGTAGTGGTGCATCCTCGCAAGATTGGCCCATTTTGATCCAATGGACCAATTTGGTCCGATGGCCCAATTCGACTATTGGGCCCCCCGAAGAGACTAATTCACTTCCTTCTACTTTTTGACCACCAAAACCATTTTGTGAAAAATGGTCGAATTTGATCTCCAAAGGCTCTTTAATTTGGTCCGATGGCCCAATTCGACTATTTGGGCGCCCCGAAGATACTAACTCACTTTCTGCTACTTTTTGATCACCAAGACTTTTTTGTGAAAAATGGCCAAATTTGATCTCCAAAGGCTCTTTCTTGACCTCGGTCTCTGTTTTCTTGCAAGAACTCACTTTTTCTCCTTTGTGAGTGATTGAGCCTAAATTTTCATTTTTCAACTCTTTTTCTCTTCCCTTGGCTTCTTTTGCAAATTCTTCATTTATTTCAGTAATCTCAACAGTGCAACACTCTGCACCACCCATCATCCAATTTAACAAATTTTCTTCTTCTTGGGGTACAGAAGGCATTATCTGAGTATCTACATATCAAGTTGTCTTGTTGGAGTCACATCCTTCTTCTAAGTGTACTTGTAAGTGGTTATTAGTCTTCGAGGAGATCCACATCTGGTTTCTTCCCCAATCTTGTAGTGCTTTTGCTTGCCTTAACCAAGGCCTTCCCAGAAGCAGAGGATAAGAGCTTTCCTGTGGCAGGGAAATCACAACAAAATCTAGGAGGAATTGACAACCTTGTATAGACGTGTGTACCTTCTCAATGATGCCGAGGGGCATAACACGATGCTGATCTGCTAATGTGACGGTGAAGGGTGCCGCCTTGGTTAGGTTTAGTTTGAGTTTCTTCATTGTAAAATCAGGCATCAGATTGAGGCCAAAGCCTCCATCTATAATGATGTCAGTCAGACCTTCATCATTTATGAAAACAGATAGCCTTTAGCTTTGATAGTCTACCGAGGGTGCTCGCGGAAAGTCAACCATGAAACCATCTACACTCGGTGGTGGGCTTAAGTAGGCGGAGTGTATAACTTTCAATAAATCACTTCTTACTTTCGAATCCATTTTTATGAGTTAGTACAAACTAACTTTGTGATCAATACCTTTCAAGATTTCCTCAATCTTAACCTCTTGTGTGTCTTCTTGAGAGCTTGCAGGGTGGTCCTGAAGGGAAGTAGTCACCATATCATAAGCTCCTTCAATGTGTGCTTGGCCCTTCCAACCAGCCTTCTTTTTCTCATCTCTATGTTTGAGTCCCTGTTGTTCCTCTCTACAGGTTGCCGCTTGCCTGGCTCTAGTCATCATGGGCACTGAAGAAGATGAAACAGCATAAGACTGAGTGGTCATACCTTCTACTTGTGGGGAGACTGCAATCATGTGAATTGGAGCAGGGTGGCTTCTTGTGCAATATATGGTATAGTGATCCTTGGCATCTGGACAATGCTGACAGGGAGGTGCACCTTCTGGTAGAGGACACCTGTTCTGCATATGGCCATACTCACCACAACGATAACACATCAGTGGCCTATTATATCTAGGTCGAGTCAGATGGGTCTCTTCTCTATTAGGTGCATTTGAAGTACTAGCATAATACGAATAAGAACAGGAGGGTTACCATGTTGTTGTACTCCCTTGAGGTAGTAGCAGTCTCTTGCTGCATGACCATCCTTGCCATAGAATTGACAGCTCACCTTATCAGGACAGTTAACATTTGAATGTCCATTTTTGCTACATATTGTACACCAAACATGCCTTCGTATGTCCTGTGTAGTGCGCAAATCTTCTAACTCATGACGAAGTTGAGCTACTTCATCAACATTGTGGTGCGGTGGTGGTGGTATGACCTTCTCTTCTTGTTGACTCTGCTGCATTCTTAAGGCTTCCAACTCCTTCCTTAGTTGCTCAATAGGATCTAAGTGTGATGCATAATTTGGTTGAGTTGCAGGGCTGAAATTTGAAGGCTGAATTTTTTCCGACCCGACAAAGATGAAATGAGGGGAATCTTGAGCGGTGAACTCTCGAGGGACAAAAAGAAGTGGCGCTAGAACTTTTTTTTTTTTTTTTTTTTTTTTTTTTTTTGGGGCTGTCATACAATGATGAAATCTTGCTCCATTACAATAGTAAATGGACAAGGTTGTGGAGATGGATTGTCAGACACCAATTAGATGTGGTGGCAATACAAGAACACAAAAAGCATGATAACGTTGGAATTCTCTTTGCACGAAGGACTTTCAATTGCATTATATTGGCATTAAAAACAAGTATTCGGCTTGTCTTTTCACGATTAGGAAAAGTATTCGCTTCACCGTTGTGTTTGATGACCCTTTGGGCAGATTTATTGTCCTGCATCTAATGGTGCACGAAGTGTCTTATGTTTGCATAAATATTTTTGCACCTAACTCGTCTCGGGAAAGAGCTCAGACCATGAAAAGCCTTTTGCAAGCAATTCAGCATTTTGTAAGCCTTTAATTGTGGAGAGATGCTCGTATCTTGTTGGGTGGAGACTTTAATATGGTTGACTACGATCCTCACTGCACAACTATTTCTTCTCTTATTTCTTCGCAAGAAAGTGTATTTTGGAAAGAAATTCTGGATATGCTTGATTCCAAGGACTTATGGAACTCCATTGGAGGGCATACTATCAGATATATCTTTCGTTCAAGATCGCATAAGAAAGCTATGAGTAGGCTTGATAGATGCTATTACTCATGTACATAATTTAAATTGAACATCTACAATGTGGATAGATGCTACAATGCTTCTCTCATATCATAATCCTTTGTTCATTGATCTTTGGGAACTTGAGTGGAGCTCTTGCATACCAGATAAATTTTATAGAATTCCATTGAGGCTTAATCATTCTTGGTTACAAACATCGCTCTTTAAATTTGAAGTTTGCAATTTTATTTCAGCATGTACTCATTGAAAATCTCTGCATGTATGAACTGGGAGGTCTTTGTGATTGGTATGCAATATGTTATTAGAGATTGTGGAAAATACTTTTCTACTGTTCTCAACTCAGCTAAATCGAAAGCTGGGCAGATTATACCCCTCATAACTGAAAAGATAGATGAAGGACAATTCCTTTCCGATAAAGAGTATACTCGATTATGTGATGCATATACATTGTAATAAAGTAAGTCAATGATCCAAGGGTCCGGCCGGTTCAGATAGATCTGAAATCGGACACCGTTTGGTCATCTGTGTGTATGACCAAAGATCTCGAGTTTAGACTTACTAGGAGGTCTTGTGCTCTTGTGAACAAGTGATCCACTTAGTTTAGTGGTTAAGTCTGAAGGATGTGAAGGAGGTCTTGGGTTCAATCCCCATGGGGGACATGGGGAGAGTTTTTTGCCCAAAGAGATCTAGAGCCTTCTAGAAGCATCCACTTGAGTTAACTCTGGTTAACTGGGACACTTGGCGCACATGCAGTTACATGGTCGACACATGGATGGTTAGTATCCACCTGCCCAAGAAGGCAGTCCCCTGGAGAGAGCTATATATAGAGGCATTTGGTTGTGGAGTTGATTGCCTCTCATTGATTTGGCTATAAAGAGTTTTTCCTTTTGAGCTCTTTGCTTCATCTCAAGCCTAAGTGTAGCATCATCCACACATCCCCTAACGGCAAAGGATGGGCTAAGACAAGCATGTTCCAAGAAAGACTTCAGAGGATGTTAGGTTCTATAGTTGCATCTCCGGTAAATAATGCCACTAGCTAAGCAATCATGGAAACATGAAAAAACTCTTTTAGAGAGTTAAACTTTTGGTTTCACTTAAGCTAATTGAAGCTTCAAGAGGAAACCAAAGTAAGCAATCTTTAGGAAATAAGATAAGCTCCTAAGGACTTGAAGCGAGTGTGAACTTTTCATTTAGGAATAGAAAGTTCCTAGAAATGGATCTACAATCCATGAACTTTTTCTAAACAAGTTATAAAGTTCAAAGTTATGTTCATAGTAGAATTACTATTGGATCAATCTTCAATAGGTGCTTGGCCTTTAAACATAATTTTGATTGGCAAAATATGTGTAAAGTACTCTAGAAACATCTAAAGATTGACCAATAATAATGAATCTTGTATCAAACTTAAGAACAGTAGTCAATATCACATAAAGAAAAGTTCAAGTCAAACTTTCATAGTGAGATGGGAAACCATATCCTAAAGGTGATATTTATTCTCTAGTTTGATACTCAAAAAATGAGCACAAGTGAATCAGTAAAGCTTTTGAATATTGTTATAAATTCTTAGGATATCTTTCAAATATCCTTTCAATAAAGAAAAAGATTCTAAGATGAATCATTGGCTTTGTGCTTACTCGATTCCTTGGTCGGAATCCACAAGTTTTTGAAAGAAAAGTCTCCTTAGATGTGAGACTCGAATCTTTCCAGTAAGTTTTTTAGCAAGTAGTTCCCAACAGTTCCTAAACCATCGTTATGGATACTTATGTCCAAATATCGATATAACCTAAAGGTATATCAAAGATTCTTAGCTTTGGAATCTGAGAGGCATCAGAGTATGCTTGGACTGAAGTTCATGGAAAGATCTCTAAAAGTCGTGCAGGTAAGCAAAGAAGCTTTAGATAGTTCAAAAGATCTTGAAGATAAAGGCTAAGTCTTTATTTTAGTCGCAAGATCAACTAGACTTGATCAAGCTTGGCCATGATTGTCCAAGAATGTGCGTCTGGAACTACTCTATAGATTGCCAAAGTATTGGCAATAAAATTCCTTTTGAGAATTATTCACTCAAGTTCCATTTATCCAATGGAAAAATGTGAAAAACGTGAGCTGTTCCAAGTCTGTACAGAGTGATAAAATTCCAAGAATGTAGTCTGCAACCGTGAAGACGGTACTTAAGTCTGTGGAAGGTAAAACATAATGTTTGCCTATCCTTAAAGGGATTTTGGTATAAATCCAAAAAGCATGAGTGGATGCTTAAGACTTAAGCAGTAGAGAGATTCCTATTTAAAGTCCCCGGGGTAGATACCTAAAGTATCAGTAAGAAAGGAATCTAAAAGACAAGAAGTTAAAAGCTCTTGTCACTACAAATTGGTCAAGGATAAACCAATTGAACTTGAATCTGTGAAAATTCAAGAACTTGGAATTCTGATTGGTTTTCATTTGAAAAACCCTAGTAAAGAAGGATGGATATTCCATCAAAAGATTTTTAAGTTCCCAAAGGAAAGTAAAAGATCGTGAAACAATCATGTAATGGGATCAAAATCTAGAAAATCTAGTTAGAGGTAATGCTTAAAAACTCCAAAATTCTCGTAAAAGAATTGAAGAGATAAGGTACTCTATCAATAGATGTTTAGACTTTAGGATAAGTATCACCCACACATTAATGTGAATATAAAATAGGGTGGTATGGGACACCAGATTTTATACTCAGATTGATGTAGGAAAGATGGTATGGGACATCGGACCGTGGATGATAATTATCTTTTAGTCTTAGAATAAATCTTGAAGTTATATGTGATCCTCAAGGGAATTAAAGACTTCAAAGGAGAAGTTTGAATTCTAGGAGGATAAAAGTATTATCTCAAGATACTTCCAGATCAAGTTCGTAAGAAGATACAAAATAACTTCCAAGATCTTCTTGAAACACATCAAGCTAAAGTGTTGATGATTCGGAAATTTTTGATAAATTTCTGAAAGAGTAAGACTTTGACTTTGAACTAAACCTTTTAACAAAGGATAGATTGACTAAGTTAAGCACCAAGTTCCTAGTGTAACTTGGTAAATTCACTTTTTTGACTCAAAGAAATGCACAAGAATTGCATTCCCAGTAAGGAGTCAAAAAGATTGAATGTGACTTGACCTTAGTCTCAAGAGAAGCATTATTTGAATACAAAACTCATCAATAGAACCTCAGTAGGTCGACACACTAATGTTGGTTACCACACTAGTATCTTGTGGTTGGATGATGTTTTCGAGTTACTCTGAATCTTTTTAAGAATCCAGTTTATTTCTCTTAAAGATTCAGAAAATGCTTCAATACCTTGTTGAAATAGATCTTGGAGAAGTTAAAGTCTTGAGTCATCTAGACTTTGACTCATAGCAAGTTTACGTATCTTTGAAGTTTGTATTGGTTGTACAGAGTTTTAGTTATTTCTTTATGCTTTCCAAAATCTTTTCAAATTGGCTTAGATATGGTATGTGATTCCTTTTGCAAAGACCTTTTTGCCATGAGGCAAGTCACATAAAGACCAGGTACCATTTTTCATGATAGATCATATTCAGATTGCATTGCAGCTATCCACTGTCCAGAATTTTGTGCTTCATCAAACAAAACAGGTTCAATCTCATCACACATACTAGAGGCAGCCATAGCATAGCAATCTGATGGAAAAGAGGCAGTATGAGAGCCTGATCGAGTACGATATGACAGAGGTGCATCTAATTTGCTATCACGCAAGGTCTGCACCAGCCATTTTGGCATAGTTTTTGTTTGCTCAATATCAGCTCTCTCATCAACAAATGCATCATGTAAATCTCCATCGGAAATGGAATGATCTGCATCATCACATGAAACCTGCAAAGACTGAGAAGTTACATCATTAGGACCAGCACTAGATTGTCCATGTGTAAAAAGAGGCAGCAAAGTATGATACATGTCTTTGGAGCTAACAGATGTCTCCTTAGTACATGAAAGCAATGGCTGAATAGCATCTTCCACAAAAACAACATAGAGTTAGCCGGTTAGAACTAGATAACTAAATTTAACATCCTAGATAGATGTTATGTACAAGAACTTTTTCAATCTTCCAAAGATAATAAGATTAAGTGGACTTATTTATTTGGGTTTGCTTCAAGTTATAGCATAACTGATTTCCTAGAGTCCACTATACTCTAGAATAGAGAAGTTAGGAATTACTCAACAGATTGACAATTCCCAAGAACTTTTAGCCCAAGTCTTTGAGAAAAGTATCCTAAGTTGGATAAATTTTCATTTTGAATTTGGACAAAGTAGTCCTCTGGATGGGTGAAAAAATCGAGTAACTTTTAGATAAAAGTAAACCATTGAACAAACATCCAAGTTAGATATTTGGGACAACCAAACTTCAAGTTTTCCAAACCAAATTCAAGAAAATCAAGAGTTCTCAAGGTTTTATGAGGGATAAGAATCCCACCTTCATTACCAAGTCTATGCACCAGTTATGCCCAGAAATAGACTAGTAATTTGAATCCACCCAATTCACATGTTTGTGCCTAGATCGCACATCGAGAAACTGTGAATTGGCCATGGATGTTTTTTCCACCCTTATTATTTACTACTTTGAACTTTGACCAATTTATCAAAGTGCAAAGCGAGACCGTATTTTAAATCATTTGGGCAAGGATGCAACCATAGAGATGAGACATGTTCTTCGAGTTCTAGAACATCACCATGTTCTTCCAGTTTTAGAACATGAGGTTCGGGGGTGTCCACAGTAGTTATATAGCTCTATTTTCGAGGACGAAAATATTTTCCAAGGGGGGAAGAATGTCATAAAGTAAGTCTATGATCCAATGGTCCTGCCGGTTCAAACAGATCTGAAATCGGACACCGTTTGGTCATCTGTGTGTATTACCAAAGATCTCGAGTTTAGACTTACTAGAAGATCTTGTGGTCTTGTGAACAAGTGATCCACTTAGCTTAGTGGTTAAGTCTCAAGGATATGAAGGAGGAGGTCTTTGGTTCAATCCCCATGGGGGACATGGGGAGGGTATTTTGCCCAAAGAGATCTAGAGCCTTCTAGAAGCATCCACTTGAGATAACTTTGGTTAACTGGGACACTTGGCGCACATGCAGTTACATGGCCGACACATGGATGGTTAGTATCCAAGTGCCCAAGAAGGAAGTCCCCTGGAGAGAGCTATATATAGAGGCATTTGGTTGGGAGGAGAGTCATCTCTCTAGCATGTGGTGGTCGTAATCCTTAGTTTCTTGCATACATGCTTGTAGTTAATCGAAAATAATGCCATTTAGTCAGCTAAAATTAAAGTTAGATGTGCTGAAGTGACTGATCATCATGGTAATTCTCGATGTTTTTTTCATTTTTTATGTGCCAAGCATCTCAAACTTGAGATATCCCTGCTGGAAACGGATGGATTAATCGTTCGGGATGGAAACTCCATAGCTGTGTACTCTACATATCATTTTCGCAACCTTTTTGCTGCATCGTATAAATCAGATGAGACCTCGTTTGCGTCTCTATGGGAATCACTTGCTTCTACTTTGGAAACACTTGGCTTGCATATGGTTGGTTCTTGTGAAAAAAGTATATCAGAGGAAGAAGTCTTCATGGCTCTTAAATCCCTCAAAAATGGAAAGCCACCACGAATGGATGGCATTACAAAGGAATTTGTGATGGCCTTTTGGCCTTCTCTTAAAGTTTTACTTATTGATGTTTGTAATGAAATATGGACAGAGGAAAAGACGTCTTACTCATTCAAACTGGGATTGGAGGCCTGTCACGATGATGAGCATAATTTATAAATTTTTTGCCAAAATTTTTGCGTATCTACAAGGTAGTTCATCCTTCGCAAATTGGATTTCTACATTGGAGATTCATCTATGATAATATTCTTCTTACCCAATTATTGATGGAACATGCCACTGTCTCCAATCAAGAAGTGGTTCGTATGGAAATTGATTTTGAGAAAACCTCTGATCGTATACGTTGAGATTTTATTGCCATAGTGCTTAAAAAACTTGGATTTGGAATCAAATTCTGCCGCTTGATTTACACGTTGGTCCAAGACAGTGCTTGCAAGACTTACTGAAGCCTTTCCCATTGTCCTCTTTTATGTGCATTAGCCTCATCGCCAATGTTCTTTTTATTAGAGGCCAAAATGAATTCACGTTGTATTTATGGTATCTTTCTCCATGGGGCACAACAAATTGTTGTTGGTTTTGCTAATGACACTTTTATTTTTGCAAAAGCTGACAAGAAGAATGTCGACAGTATAATAGATATTTTAGCACCTTTCTTTGAGCCATTAGCTTTGCATATAAATATGAGAGAATCAGCACTTGTTACTATCTCTGCACAAGATTTTCAGGCTCTTCAATGGGAAGGAACTAAAATTGAAAAGGGTACTGTTTTTTGAAATTTGGGGTACCCATTGGGTATAAATGTATCATATAAGGATAAGATTGAATGGGTAATGCATAAAATTAAATGCAAAGCAGATATGTGGCATGCTTCATAGTGGCCATTACATGCAAGGATAAGAATCGTACAAGCTTTCTTACAACCTTATGTTATGTATTACTTACTGCTTCTGGATTGGAAAAAGTGTCACATTTGGAATTTTGAATGCTTGTTGAAGAGCTTCTTGTGGAATAAAAAGCATAGTCGTGCGCTGGTACTTGCGACTTGGGATTATGTTTGTCAACCCAAGATTAAAGGTGGTCTTGGAATCTTGAATTTACAATCTCACACAAGGGCTAGGCAGGCAGGTTTTATACAATCTCAGCAGTGATATACATTTTATCGGTAGCAATCGATCATATGCTATTTAACAGTGAGACTATGCAGACTTTATCAGCAGAAGGCATGCCTTGTACATCTAACCAAAGCACTGTCTTGCAGTATTGCGAGGAGAATGTTTGCGCTGATCCCTTGTTTCTAAACAATTTAAAGTTCCTGAACATCCAGATATTGTGCAGCAACAAAAAAACACATCTTTTCCTTATCCAATCCCTAGCATTATCCACAGAAGTGAAGAGCAGAAAAGTGAAGTTAAACTTAGAGGGCTTTACATCCCAAATGGGAAATAGAAAAAGAGCATTCCACCACCTTGGAATGTGTGGACACAACCAAAAGGCATGACGCATATTTTTAGCATAAGAGGCGCAGTGAGGGCATCGCACCCCTTTAACTCCATGCTTACAAAGAAAAGCTCCTAAAGTAAAGTGTCCAACAAACATCCTCCACATGAAGACCTTCATTTTAAAAGTGTACAAGGAATCCCATATGTCACGAAACCTTGCATGCCACCAAGAATCATTCTTTTTAAGATTCCATCTTTGACTATCATCCCTTCACGGGTCAGACGCATCAATAGATAGTGGAACTTGGTACTCTTGCAGAAAAGAAATGATTTGAAGCCATTTGAATTTATACCCTTGTCCCAGAGCGAAAATTCTGCGTACGGTGGGAAAAGACAACAGCTCCCACTTGGAGTTGTAGCATTTTGCGATAGAGTCAATTCCTTTATTATTAAAATACCTAGCTGCAGGTCCCAAAGAGTAAGCTATAGGCGGATTCGACAAGGACCAATATGGAGAAAGTGCAGCGAAAGAATTGCCTATATAACGATGCCTTCCATTCCACTTCAAGGTGGAAAGAGCAAGTTTAAAATGCCCAAGCAGAAAATTAAGCGTATGCGAGGAAGTTTGCAGTGGAGCATGAGAAAAAAACTTATTCCATGCATCCAGTTTCCAGCTCCCTTTAAAATTCACATGACCATTCTCTACAAGCGTCCAAAAAATGTGAGTCCAAATAGGTGCATGCAAGGTAGTAATGTGCATAACGAATGCTTCTCTTCTTTCCATCAAGTGCGAATGTGCATGAAGAATACCAAGTCCACCTGTAGCCTTGGGTTGACATACATATTCCCAAGCTGAAAGAACCAATGCGTGATTATGCTTTTTATTCCAAAGGAAAGTCTTTAGTAAGCGATCAAAAGCCAACAGATGAGTCTTCTTCCAGTCAAGCAACAACAAGTAGTACATAATATATGGCTACAGAAATGATTGTACAATTTTTATCCGTGCATGCAAAGGCCATTGTGAAGCACACCACTTATCCATTTTACTTTTGATTCTACGAAGCACCCATTCAACTTTCTCCTTAACAGTAACCTGAATACCTAAGGGATACCCCAGGTGCCTGAAGATATTGCCCTTTTCAATTTTCGGCCCTTCCCAATTGAGAGATCGAAAAAGCGATGCAAAAATATTAAGAATCACTAATTTTTCCTTATTAATCCTCAATCCAGAGGCCTGAGAGAAAGGAACCAAAGAATCCATGATGTTCTGTACATTTTCCATGTCAGCTTTTGCAAAAATGAACGTATCATCTGCAAAGCCGACTGCAATTTGCTGAACTCCATGTATAGAGATACCGTGAATCGACCGCGATGCCATTTTTGTCTCCAGCAAGTAGAACATTGGAGAGGAAGCTAAAGCATAAAACAGCGGACTTAAAGGACATCCTTGTTGCACAGAACGCTCAATAGGAACAGGCGGAGAAAGCCTTCCATTAATCTCTATGTGAGAGGCACCTCCTTGTGCTAAAGTATAAATCAATCTGCAAACTTTAGTTCCAAAGCCAAGTTTCTTAAGAACTATGGCAATAAACTCCCAGCGAATTAGATCAAAAGCTTTCTCAAAGTCAAGCTGTATCCCAATCGCCTCCTGAGAAGAGGAAGCCGCATGTTCCAGTAACATTTGTGTAAGAAAGATATTATCATATATGGATCTCTGGTGTATGAAACCAATCTGCGATGGATGAACCACCTTATGAATGATACACTTCAACCTCAATGCAAATATTTCAGCAAAAATTTTATAAATAATACTCATCATCGTAATAGGTCTCCCGTCCTTAATGCGTTTAGGAACCTCCAACTTAGGAATAAGTTTGATCTTGCCTAGCTTAAATGAGTACGGCATCCTTTGATCCCTCCATATTTCATTACACACTTCAAGAATGAGGCCTTTGAGAGAAGGCCAAAAAGCGATAACAAATTCCTTTGTGATCCCATCTATACCTGGAGCCTTCCCATTTTTAAGAGATTGAAGAGCCATATGGACCTCTTCCTCGAAAATGCTTTTTTCACACGCAGCAGGCGTGTTAAAATCTAATGTTAACGGAGTGTACTTCAAGGATTCATGAATAGAAGTAAACCATGCATCATCTAATGTATATGAGGCTGCAAATAACTGTTGGAAATGCTCAACAGAGCATGCAGCCATGGAATTCCCATCATTGATTATATTTCCATCGACCTCGAGTTGCGAAATTGTATCCTTAACACGTTTAGCCCGCAAGAAATCATAGAAACATTTTGAATTTGCATGCAAGTCATTAACTTTTATACATCTGGCTTTGACCTTGGAGGCCTGAATAGCATGATTTTCAAGTACCTCTAAGCATCTGTAAGCCTTACAAAGATGATCATACTCTTCCCCAGCAAGGATATGCCCACAATCTATCTTCTCTGTCATGAGAAAAATAATGCTTTCAGCTTCAATTCTAGCAGATTGGAGGGTTTTAGAAAAGAGTTTCCCACAATCTCTAATCACTTCCTTCATTTTTGTCACAAAAAAATCCCATTTCATGCAAGGGGATACCTTCAAAGAGATCACTTGCTCTATTAAATTCTGCACTTTGGATTTGAAGAAGTACGTTTTCAACCACAAGTGGTTCACTCTTAGTGGGATTCTGGAAAGATCAGTTGGAATACATGCATTCCAATCTACTTCCTTGAGAAATATAAGTAAAGGATTATGATCCAAAAGAAGCATTGTAGCATCGATCCACATTCTGGATGCTGCATTCAAAGTAGCAATGTGAGAATAGTAACATCTGTCGAGTCTGCTCATAGCTGTCTTATGAGATCTTGAATGAAAAGTATATCTAAGTGTATGCCCACCAATATAACCCCATAAATCCTTGCAATTAAGCATGCTCAAAAGTTCATTCCATATACTATTTTCTTGCGAGGAAAGCAAAGATGAAATAGTTGTAGAATCAGCCTTAGAATCTACCATATTGAAATCTCCACACAATAAAATGCGGGCTTCCCCCCAAATTTGGAGCTGCATACAATGCTGGATGGAAATAACTAGGTCTTTTCAAGTTTTAACCCTTTCAGTAGGAGAATTCGGAGCATATACATTAATACAAATATATGAAAGACCCTGCGACATGAGATGCAACATAATATACCTACCCTGAGGATCATCACACAGTACTGTGAAATGAATGTTCTTCCTAACAATGAAAAGGCACCCTGAATAACGATTTTTTATGCCATTATAACATAAGTGAAAGTCTTTAGTAGATAAACATCATTCCCGCATGATCATGTTTTTTATGCTCCTGAATTGCAACCAGGTCAATCTCATGCTTACCAATCCACCTCCATAATCTAGTCCACTTTCCATACTGGCCTAACCCTTGGATATTCCATGTTGCTAGTTTCATGGTATCGGTGCAGTAATAAAGGACGAAGTACGAGCAGCCAATGCCAGAGCTAAATCTTGCAAAACAAAATGCATGTTGTATATATGTATATGTATATATATATATATATATATATATATATATATATATATATATATATATATATATACATATGTATATATATACATATACATATATACACACACACACACATATATATATATATATATATATATATATATATATATATATATATATATATATATATATATATATATATATATATATATATATATATATGTGTGTGTGTGTGTGTGTGTGTGTGTGTGTATGTATGTATGTATGTATGTATGTATGTATGTATGTATGTATGTATGTATGTATGTATGTATGTATGTATGTATGTATGTATGTATATATATATATGGATGGATGGATGGATGGATGGATAGATAGATAGATAGATAGATAGATAGATAGATAGAAGAGAGAGGGAGGGAGAGGGAGGGAGAGAGATTGAGTCCTTGTCCGACGGACGAGTTGATTAGTCCGGCCATGTTTGATTAGTCTTGTCTGGTTGTTTTGTTTGATTCGTCGGATATGTTTTGTTCTAGTCTTCCAAATGAGGTTGGTCAAATTTTGGTGGCTTCTTTTTATTATTTTATTTTATTCTATTTTTAATGATTCAAGTGTGGACTTGGGATGTAATAGGAATTCTATAGAGCATCGAATTTGGAGAGCGTGACTTGTGAAATCCATAGAAAATTCCGGGGGTCTTGAGAACTTTGCGGGTATCGTGTAGCCATAGTCCTTTTATCTCTCCTCTTCAGTCCTGAGCACGAGTGAGTGAGTACCTAGTACATAGAGACTATAGTGACAAGGTATAGCCTACAGGCCTACACACCCTCAAGCCTACACACATATTAGAAGCCCACCTAGAAGGTGTTGTGCTCATTGCTTAGTGGTATTATCCTTTAGGTTGAATGAAAATGCTCCGCAATTACTAGAAAGGAATCAGACTGCAGATCAGGTAAGAGCATATGAGGAATGGAATCAAGGAGCACGAAAGGTAATGTACTGGCTATCTGTTAGCATACAGCATAGCATGATTGGACACATACAGGATGCCAAGACTCCAAAAGAGGCTTGGAACTGTTTGGTCATATTGTATGAGACCAATACAAAGGCACGGAAATTGCAACTCAAGAACGAGCTTCATACATTGGAGAAGAGGAGCATGTTGGTAAGTGACTACACCTTGAAAATCAAAAGCATACGTGAGTCACTTGCATCTATTAGCGTGAATGTAGATGATGATGATAAGGTGGAAGTGTGTCTTCATGGTTTAGGAGCTGCATATAAGCAGTGCAGAACTTCTATACATACCAGGAAAAATATTCCAAATTTTGCTGATATGGTATCTATGCTGATTATTGAAGAAAAGAATCTTGGTGAGGATTCAAACTCCCAAGGAAAATCCAGTTCTGAGCAGGTATTCTACGCTGGTAGAGGAAGAGGCAGAGGTAGAGGTTTCGGAAGTGGAAGAGAAAATAGTAACCAACACCAAAGTCAACAACAGAATCATGCAAGAGGAAGAGGATAGTTTCGAGGCAAGGGGAGCCAAAGAGGTCGCAGAAATTTCCAAAGAAATGATTCAGGTAATGATAGTAAAAGATGCTAAAATTGTGGTAAACCTAGACACTTTGAACGTGATTGCAGGTTGAAGAATCAAAATAACAGAAGGTAGCAAAAAAACTATGCATCCACAAGTGCATATGATTCTGAGAACCTGTTTATGGTTCAACATCACATGATGAATACGATGTCTGCCGGTGTTTCAAAATTGAATGATAATGTCTAGTACGTTGATTCAGGTGCTTCAAATCACATGACCAGTCATGAGGAATGGTTTAGTACTTTGCAAAAATTGCCAGTTCGTGGATATGTTGAAACAGGTGATGACACATCACATCCTATTGAGCATATAGGAAACATAGCACTATCTATGAAGGATGGAAAGGTTAAACATCTTGCTGATGTGCTGCATGTTCCAAATATAAAAAAGAATCTAGTTTCTGTTGGATAAATGGTTGACCAGGGATTACAAGTTAGGTTCAATGTTGGTGGATTATATGTAGAGGAGTACAAGCAGGATGGACGATTGGTTGCCAAAGGAAACAAAGTGGGTAGGATGTTCACCTTAAATGTGAAGATTCTTGAAATGAATGCAGCCATGTTTGCAAAAGGTGCAGGAGTTATTGCTAACATAGAGATCTGGCACAAACGAATTGGACACGCAAATCTGCAAAGGCTGAAACTGATGCAGTCAAAGGAGATTATCCATGGACTACCAAATTTCAAAGTTGCAGAAATGCAAAAGGTATGTTCAGCATGTCAATTTGGTAAACATTCAAGAGCATCATTTCCACATGACAAGCATGTTAGTGAGAATATACTAGAAATAGTACATACAGATGTTTGGGGTCTAGCAAAGACCACATCTATGGGCAGTTGCAGGTTTTATGTTACTTTCATTGATGACCATACACACAAAGTATGGGTATATTTCATGAAAGAGAAGAGCGAGGTGTTCACTCACTTCCAGAATTTTAAAGTTATGGTGGAAAAGTAGACAGGGAAGTACATTCAGACATTAAGATATGATGGAGGAGGTGAATACATGTCAAATGAGTCAGCAATTTTCTAAAAAATCATGGAATTCGGCGTCAGTTTCATGCAGGTACACACCACAACAGAATGAAGAATATGCCTCATTGTTATTGGGTAGAAGCTGTGCATACTGCTGTATATATCATGAATAGAACTCCGACTGCTGTAGTACATCAAGTTACATCAAGTATGTGAAGCATGTCAATTTGGTAAACAGTCAAGAGCATCATTTCCACATGACAAGCATGTTAGTGAGAATGTACTAGAAGAAGTACATACAGATGTTTGGGGTCCAGCAAAGACCACATCTTTGGGCGGTTGCAGGTTCTATGTTACTTTCATTGATGACCATACACACAAGGTATGGGTATATTTCATGAAAGAGAAGAGCGAGGTGTTCACTCACTTCTAGAATTTTAAAGTTATGGTGGAAAAGCAGACAGGGAAGTACATTCAGACATTAAGAACTGATGGAGGAGGTGAATACATGTCAATTGAGTTCAGCAATTTTCTAAAAAATCATGGAATTCGGCGTCAGTTTCATGCAGGTACACACCACAACAGAATGAAGAATATGCCTCATTGTTATTGGGTAGAATTTGTGCATACTGCTATATATATCATGAATAGAACTCCGACTGTTGTAGTACATCAAGTTACACCTGAAGAGAAGTTTACAGGTAAAAAGCCAAACTTATCACATCTGAAAGTTTTTGGTTGTATTGCATATGTACATGTCCCATATGAATTGAGGACGAAGCTTGATTCAAAAGCAGAAAAGTGTGTCTTCATTGGATATACTCCCTTGAGAAAAAGGGATATAAATGTTATAACCAACTCACACGATAGGTAAAGGTGAGCAGAGATGTTGTATTTGATGAACCAAAAATGCTGAAAAATCAAGTGCAGAATCTCAAGTTTTGATTGGATTGGATGCATCACCAAGCAATAGTTCCAACTCAAAGCCATGGAGTGGAAGATTGCTTGGAAATTTCAGTCAAGAAAATTCATCAAATACATCCAAGAAAGGTAAACAAAACTTTTCTGCTAGTAGTAAAACATGTGCAAGTTTTGAAGACGTTGATGGAAATTCAAGCGGTTCAAAAAAGAGTCTTGATGAGGAACTTGGACTGGCCTCTGTGAAGACTTTAGGAGTAAGAAGGGCACATGTAGATGATACAAGGAGAAGCGACCCAGGACCAAGAAGGTCTGGGAGGATGCGGAATTCAGTGCAACGATTGACGTATGACAGTTATATGGCTCTTCATTGTGTCACATGACAAAGGTAATACAAGATGCTGAACCTTCTTGCTTTGAAGATGCAATCGGAATTGCGAATTGGGAAAAAGCTATGGATGAGGAGATGGTTGCACTTTATGGAAATGATACATGGAAGCTGGTTCCATTGCCACAAGGAAAGAAACCCATAGGATGCAAATGGGTTTACAAAGTAAAGCATAATGCTGATGGTAGCATAAGTAGGTATAAAGCACGATTGGTAGCTAAGGGATATGCACAGACATATGGCATTGATTATGAGGAAACATTCAGTCCTATAACTGAAATGTCTACTGGTAGAACACTTGTTGCATTAGCTACAGCAAAAGGATGGACTTTGCATCAGATGGATGTGAAGAATGCTTTCCTACATGGTGAGTTACAAGAAGAAGTATATATGGACCAACCACAAGGATATGAAGATCCAAAGCATCCACAATATGTTTGCAGGTTGCAAAAGGCTTTGTATGGGATGAAGCAAGCCCCTCGTGCATGGCATGCAAGGATTGCTGATTACTTAAGTAGCATTAGGTTTTTTATGTGTGATGCAGATCACTCACTATATGCAAGGAAGGTTGATGATTGCATCACTATTGTGGCTATTTATGTTGATGACCTGATTGTAGGTGGTGATAATGAAGGAAGCATCAAAGAGATAAAGCAACTTCTTATGCAGGAATTTGACATGAAAGACCTTGGTGTGCTATGCTATTTCTTGGGCATTGAATTTATACATACAAAAATAGGTATATGGATGTTGCAAAGGCAATATGCCTTGAATATGCTGCAAAAGTATGATATGGCTGATTGTAAGCCAATTTCTATGCCATTAGATCAAAATTTGAAGTTGGATACTACATCCGGTGAAGCATTGTGGAAAATGCTACTATGTACAGCCTTGATCTAAGTTATACGGTTGGACTTGAAAGTCAATTTATGCAGGTTCCAGGAAGCCACATTTGGATGCTCTGAGGAGCACTCTACGTTATGTGAGTGCTACTTTGGATTATGCATTGTTTTATGAGGCAGGTGTAGATTTGCACGTTTATGGATACACCGATGCAGATTGGGCTGGTTGCATTCCAGATAGAAGATCTACTAGTGGTTTTCTATTCTCACTTGGGAGTGGAGCTGTCACATGGAACTGTCACATGGAGCAGCAAGAAGCAACCCATTGTTGCTTTGTCGAGTACAGATTTTGAGTATAGAGGTGCTGCAATGGAAGCATGTGAGGCATCATGGCTAGAAATGCTACTTGCAGATTTAGGTGTGGAAGTGGGAAAGCCTATCATGGAACAAGGAGCTGTTACATGGAGCAGCAAGAAGCAACCCATTGTTGCTTTGTCGAGTACAGATTTTGAGTATAGAGGTGCTGCAATGGAAGCATGTGAGGCATCATGGCTAGAAATGCTACTTGCAGATTTAGGTGTGGAAGTGGGAAAGCCTATCACTATTTATTGTGATAATCTTAGCAACATACAGTTAGCACGGAATCCTGTTTTCCATGCTAAAACAAAGCATATCGAGGTACATTATCACTTCATCAGAGAGAAGGTATTAGAAGGTGATATTGATCTTGTTTATGTGAGAACAGATGAGCAGGTTGCTGATATTTTCACCAAAGCACTTGGAGTTGAGAAGTTGAAATAGTTTCGAGAGATGCTTGGATTACAGGATATGGCGTTGAGTTTGAGGGGGAGTGTTGAGATATCAAGCTCAACATGTGATGATCCAGGATGACATGTACCAGTTTTTCGTTTCTTTGACATGTATAGTGGTCACACCGGTATATGTCAGGGATACTTCATTGAGCTTTATTAGATTTATCTACGGAGAGTGATGGCACATTTGTTTCTTGCCATCTCATTCATTCATGGGCATTAGGTTTTTTTCTTATGTACTGATCTTTATATATTGCACTTGTTGTATTCTTGTTTTTCAGGTCATTCTTGTACATTTGTTTTTATGTAATAGAAGAATAAGAAGAAGAAGAAGATTATTCTTCTTTGCCTCAATCTGTGTGTGCAGAGTGAGAGTGTGTGTGTGAGCTCTCTTCCTTATCTCCTTCCCCATTACATAATCATTTATGACATTGACAAAAACAATGCATGAATTGTATCCTTTCCTAAATGCATGTTTTACTTGAGTATGACTAATCAATGGAAATGGTTGGAAATCATGCAGCACAGATAGAGCAATTTTTTGACCTTTGAATTCAGAGTTAAAGGAATATTGTATCCTTTGTACGGTGTTTTAAAAGTAATAGAAGGATCTATTGTCGGAAAAACGGTTTCTAATGCTCCTGCATTTTTTTTTTAATTGCCTGGTTTATTTGGAGGTTTGAATGTGTGGAGATTCAAGAATCTGGGTTACATGTGCCATTGACATTCTTTTCTGTTCAGAACTCCATTAAGGATATATATAGTTATTGCTGTTGTTGTGTAATGTATGTATTGTGACTTGCAGCTATATAGGAGAGTTAGAAAGTGGTGGGACCATACCTGAGGGATTATCAAACCTGCGTAATCTCACTGTACTGTATGTGCTTTTGTGAATTTCTGTTACAGCTTTGAAATTGTTAGTTGATGGAATATTGAATGAATGATATTTTCATGTTTCAATAGGTCACTTCGAAACAATGGATTGACTGGCTCCATACCAGCAGAGATAGGGAATTTGCAGGCTTTGAAGCTCTTGTATGCTTTTCAGCTATAATCTTATGATAGACACATGGATTGGGCAGATGATGAGTGCATATGTGGCAAAAAAGTCATGTCTAGCTCATAAGTTAAAGGAAAATTTGATAATATTGAGGACATAGTTTAGTAGAGACGTTTGTTATCCTAGAAAGGAGAATTATAAAACTTGAAAGCTTTGAATGGGCAAAAGTAATTCGATGCAGAATTCTGACAAAACAATAGAGTCATGCATTGGGCAGTCATTGAGTTGTCTCTAGAGTTCAGCAATACATACCTATGACATATATGCCTGCAATGAAACTGGTGTCCAAATTCAGTGTTTTGAAGAACCATACCAAAAACATCATAAACATGTTCTTTGTGCTATGGACAGTGTGCCGTTTTACTAGGCCATGTGAAGGTTCAATTATTTTTTTCAATTAAATATTTATGCTATATTAGCTAACTTCTGCGGCACTCAAATGATGCCTTGAAAGTTTCATGTTGAATACACATGTTTTGGCTTCACCTTGGTGATAGAGATATAATAGTTGATACCTGAGGCAAGAAAACCACTTGTAATTTTTTCCTGTGTACTGTGAATATTGACATTGATGATGTCGTCCTATGCTCCATTTGAGTGTATAACTCTATGTTTTGTTCTTTAATTCAGGGATTTAAGCTTCAATGCTCTAAATGGTTCAGTTCCTAACAGTTTTGGAAACTTATCATCTTTAGAATCACTGTAAGGAATGCAATTTTTGTTGTGGTTGTTTCCTTCTTCAGAGATATTTAAATCTGATATGTATCAAAATTTTAGGCATTTCTTTCTTTGTTTCTGTCTGTGCTTGAGTATTTTGAGTATGCTAACTATCAGGTACCTCGGCAACAATATGCTAACTGGATCAGTCCCAGAAAGCTTACTTCAAATTATGACCTTGAAGAACTTGTAAGTGCATGAAACATTTTGTAAGGCGAACCTGATTTTCACATGTAGCAAAAATGTTTTTCCCTACGTTCATTTTGTAAATGTTTTTCATCAAAATTGTTTGTCTAAATAGCATTCCCTCACATACCAGAAGTTATAACCATCATAGATAAGAGAAGGTTAATTCTCTTAATCTTTTATGCATACTCTTTATGATGAGCAATGATCATGCGGAATTTGGGCATAGCAAAATTCGTGGAGAAATAGGGGCCATCCAGGTCATCTTTACAGTGATTTTGGAATGTGCCGAAGTAGAAGCAAAAGGGCCTTTTTCTCTCCTCAAAATATGGAAATTTTTCTTAGAGAAGTTGCATACAAGAACCATAGAGAGGTCCTACATATATGATGGATCATTTGTCATTTTTGGATGCATTGTCCATTGTAATTTAATTTTGGTTCTCTTAGAG
>CM035412.1:141395168-141452668 GCA_020310875.1 Ceratopteris richardii
GAATGTGAGCTCCAATTACGCTCTACATGCACTCGAAGAAGCATCCTACGTAGTATGATCATGACTCAATAATAAATATAGAATGATGCTTCAAAATTTAGCAAAACAAGGAGAAATTGAATATTATCACAATCTTTTACATGTGAGAGAACTCGCAACACAATAGGTGCAATAGTAGGATGACCATAGCCATAATGCTACCACCACTCAAGAGGTCGCATAGTCACCTCCTTACAAAGTTAGGTAGTCCTCCCATAAGCAATACCAACATTGCTCATGTAGCCAGTAAACTCACTATCAAATGTGAGTCGCTCATCTGGTGTCAAGATGCGCTCCATGTATTGATCCTTCATCATCTGAAGACTCGTCTGCGGCCATAATGTAGGTCCCTTGAAAAAGGGATACAAGAGGGCTGAAAATCCATGGATAGGACGAGATAATGTTCTCCACCGTGCATCCACTTAGTCTATGATATCCTTCTTCCTACAAAATTGAAACATTCAAATTTATCATTTAATGTACTAAAGAAAGTGCAAACTTCAATGAAACATATAAAACATACCTGTCAAGTGACAATGTCATCCATGAAAAGATGACCTCTCGCATCTTTGTGTACATGTGGTATACAAGTCAGAGAGTAGATCCTTCTTTGTCCACAATACGTAGCACA
This sequence comes from Ceratopteris richardii, assembly GCA_020310875.1. Taxonomy (NCBI): domain Eukaryota; kingdom Viridiplantae; phylum Streptophyta; class Polypodiopsida; order Polypodiales; family Pteridaceae; genus Ceratopteris; species Ceratopteris richardii. The sequence continues at coordinate 141,395,839 of CM035412.1, forward strand.
ATGTATATGCATCTCAAGACGAGTACTATGGCTGCAATATCAGCCCAAAAGACATCATCCAACACTTTGCGTTGCACATAACGTGCAAGCTCAGTGTTTGCCGTATGCATGGAAGCCCATCGACAATCAATCGCAGATATGCGCAAAGCATCGCTGGTTGCCCGGAGTCTCTGAAAAATCATACATCTGTATGCGAAGCGGGTGCAGGACGAATCATATCCACTGAACTATGACAACGGAAAATATCAAGTGACTGATGATTTTTGCGTATAAAAGTGACAATCCTCTTTGCATCACTCACTAACGGTGCAAGCAAAGACAATTTGCCTATGTCTTCAAAAAGAAGATCAAAGCAATGTGCAGCACATGGAGTCCAGACAATACTTGGAAACTCTTTCTCTACCATTTCACCCTTCCTTTTGCAATTTGAGGCATTGTCGGTGGTAGCTTGTACCACATTCTCAGCCCCAATCTCAAGGATAGCAGTCTTTCTGTGCTCATAAATAAACTCCCCAATGATGCAGACCCCTGCACGACTCAAGACAACTAGATACCAATATATTGATGATGTGGCATCTCCTAGTGTCACTCCATCCATCGGATATAATTGAGCAACCATAGGTCTTCCACCCCAAACTAATTGGCTCTAGTTGTACTTCTATCCGGTCCTTCTCTTCATCTAACATGGGTCCACGAACTCTATTATATTCCATCCCATGCCAATCATCAGAAGGACCTACCTGGGTTATTGCTTTCGCCATTCTTCTCCCAGCATCTATCCTCACTACATTGAATGACAAGTTGCATTGAAGAATGCGTTGTTCAATTTCTATTTCTGCAACTTTTTGCCGTTCCTTTTGCAAAGTAGAGGACAACATAGAAGAATGTAAGCTCCCTTGCCTAGGTCTTTGTGTAGGAGGAGGATGACAAGAAGGGGATGTGGACACATTCTCTTCATCTCGTTGAGAGACTGTACGAGCCCTCTGTGATGCTTGAGTAGAAGAAGGATCCACATCATCCATGAGCTCAACATATGTGGCTTCCATCTCACGACGACGTGCTTCCTTTCCATGTTGAGCAAGACGATGCTCATTTTTTATAGCCTCTGCTATTTGAGGAGGCACCTTCTCACATGCAGAGATACCTCCTTCTCCAACACCAGATTCATGATTTATAAGGTGTGTTGTAGTAGTAGAAAAATTTCTACCACAATACTTGCATGTCTATCTTCAAGTACTAGACCCGGATGCACTTGAACTACTAGCCAAAGCATGGCTAACGGTATGTGCATCCCAAACATTGGACACGGCACGAGGCATGATGGATAACTTCTAAGTTCTAAGAGGCTTGAACAATCTTTTTTGTGCTCTAAGGCTCAAAAATTAAAGGAACAACTATATGCCTCAATCCTCAATGCTCATGAGTCATCATCGGCCTAACTAGGGATTCAGTACTCGGATAGAGCTACGAGCTTCGATTTCGAATGCGGGCAGTGCTAAGGGCTTCAAGATGGGAGTCCGGACACTCGTGACTCAAGGTGACAAGGTCTTAGGCTTAAGCTAATAAGCTGAGAGCTCTATGATGAAGAAGGGAGAACCCGGGACTCGATTTTGAAGAGGAAAAAGTGAATGCTTAATCTCGGAGGGCACCTTCTACTCAAGGGGGTTCTCCTTAAGGAAGTATACCCTATGCTCTCTCAGGCACAAAAAAAAAAAAAAAAAGCAGGAGGCTGATTTAGAACAACATGGATTATTGAAGATTTAGAACAACACGGATTCTAAGAGTCCTTCAAAGAAAATATCACATGAGATGCAACCAGCTTATTTGTAGAAATCGTTCTAACAAGGACAAACAATGACTTGAAATAAGAGCAATATTACATAGACAAGACTATGATAGTTCTTCCAATACAAGATAATCTGATGACTAATTACATGGACAAGATACTATAGCATAACATAAAGAGATTGACAATTGGGGGGGAGAGTCCCAACTCACTCCTCTACAAGAAAAGGAAGACATCTTCTAAGCCTAGGAACTTGAGAACTTGTAAGGCAGGCAGTGGCAGCTACCCTTGCTTAACTCCACTTGTTGTAGTCAAGTGTCCGACCCACTCCTCCTTCACAAAGCTCCCAATTCCATGCTTCAATCTGCCATCCATCCCTAAGAGAAGCAAGAAGGGACTTCCCCCTCTACACACTATGTAGAGGTCTTCTGTATGTGTCTTTGTCTATCTCCCCCTCTCTTTGATGGAGAGGTCTTCTTATATAGTTTTTCTGTGGGACTGGTAGGAATAAAGGGTAGAAAAAGGGGACAAAATTAGTTTCTTCTTTTGCGGCTCACTCATAATTTTGACACTCTGAAAACTTCCTTCTTGGTCCACTTTTCTTACGCCGTCATTATCTTCCAAATTTTGGTATTCGGCGCCGTCCACCGTCCATTAGTCCTCCGCGTGCAAGTGGCTGAAAATTTAGACCATATGTAGATTTGGGAAATTTAGTGGTTTTTTTTTTCAAGTGAAAAAGTAGACTAAATCAAAAGTAACCATTTTCTTAACAAAATAGACCATATGTAGATCTGGGAAATTTAGTCTCTTTTTTTTTTCAAGTGAAAAAGTAGACTAAATCAAAAGTAACCATTTTCTTAAAAAAATAGACTACTTTTGAAGTAAGTAGACTAATTTCATAAAAATGCTGAACTTTTGAGATAAGTCGACTAACTTGTAAAAGTTGACTAAAAATAGACTACTTTGAGAAATTGGTCAACTTAGGGATTTAGACTAGTTAGAGAATTGGTGAACTGGGAAAATTAGGCAACTTAGGAAATTGGTGAAATGGGAAAATAGGAAACTTTGGAAATTGATGAAATGGGAAATTAGGGAACTTGGGAAATTGGTGAAATGGTAAATTAGACAACTTAGGAAATTGGTGAAATGGGAAATTTAGGAAACTTGGGAAAAAAAATGAAATGGGAAAATAAGCAACTTATGAAATCGGTGAAATGGGAAATTAAACAATTTAGGAAATTGGTGAAATGGGAAATTAGGCAACTTGGGAAAATGGTGAATTAGGAAATTAGTGAAGTAGGAAATTGGGAATTTTGCCTTCTTCATGAACTGATGAGCTTGATGAGCTGGATCCCCTCTTCTTCATTTTCTTGCTCTTTGCTTCTTCTGCTTCTCTTGCTCGAAATCAAGGTAACTTGTCATGTACTTGGCTTCTGCATCTTGAAAAGCAAACATAAAATACATTATATGGTGTATCAGAATACCTCGGTACATTAGTGAAGCTAGAAGTTAAGGTTGTTTTTACGAGAAAGTCTATAGTTTGTTAATTGTTCATATTATGAATGTAATTATGTACTAATAATTACTTATCAAATGTTTATAATATATAGGAAGACAACTTAATGTGATGCAATGAGATAAAGATGGGATTTGTTTCATAAACCAATCCACATCATTGTTCATATTTTTCATCCATTAAGGAGAAGTGAGCAACAATTTGCAAATATTGAGCTAGAGGATAGTTGGATTGACTACATCACACAATGGAGAGACGGTGATGTAAGATTTTTATCAGAGTTGGAGAGTGAGAGATTGTAGTTTAGTAGCATGAAGAGCTACTTTGGGCTCACCACTTTACGAGAAAACGAGGCTGTTCCAATGACATGGTGCGAGTTAAAGGAAAAATGGGTGAGGGGACTTTTGTATGGATTTTGTGGTCCCTAAGCGAGAGAGGGCCATGAGGTTTAGGTCATCGAACTCAGGGAGGCGAGTGGAGTAAGAGATTAGGTCACCCAATTTTGTTGAGGAGGAGACCATGGAGTCTTTCAATTTGGTGGAGCAAGTGGAGCCTTTGGGGGTTCCTAGCCAAAGTGGGCGAGTAGAGGTGGACATGGGGGTCGTCCAATTTTCAAAGGCTAGTTTCGGGGTTGCCTAGTTTTCAAGGGTGAGTGGGAGTGGCCTAACAAATTGTGCGAGTGAAGTGGCCTAAAAAAATTGGGCAAGTGGAGTGGCCTAACAAAATTGCACTAATGGAGTGGCCTAACAAGATTGCGCTAGTGGGAGTGGCCTAACAAAATTGGGCTAGTGGGAGTGTCTTAACAAAATTGAGCTAGTGGGAGTGGCCTAACAAAATTGGGCTAGTGGGAGCGGCCTAACAAAATTGGGTGAGTAGGAGTGGCTTAACAAAATTGGGCAAGTGGAGTGGCCTAACAAAAGTAGGCAAGTGGAGTGAAGGAAAAATTGGCGAGGGGGGCAAAGGGAAAAGTGGGCGAGTGGGGTGAAGGGAAGGGTGGGCGAGTGGGGTGAAGTTAAAACTGGGGTGAAGGGAAAAGTGGGCGATTAGAGCGAAGCATAGTTGTTAGCAACGTTTTAGCAATGTCGAAGGCAACGTGTTGCTAATGCGTTAGCAACATAGCAACGTTTGGGCCTAAACGTTGCTAAAACGTTCATGATTTTTTTTTTTGGGGTTTTTAATTAATATTTTGGTCTAGGTATCCTATAGCTAAGATATGATGAAATGCATGCTTTTAAACATATAAACAAATATACACACATATATATAACGAACTAAAAGTAGATATGCGACATGTAGTATGTATACTACACATGCATACATATATTCATATATATTACATATGTAGATGCATACATACATGCATGCATACATACATGGTTGCATGCATGCATGCATACATACATACAAGTAGATACATACATGCATATTACGTACATCCACATGCACATTTGTAATTATATGCATACAAACATACCTATATAGTATAGTATAGGATAGACATGGACATTATAGTATAGATTATTGAGTCTCGATTAGTCCGGACACAATTCAATATTCACGTGATGTCCATGCTAAGTAGTGAGATCAATCATCATAGAAGACTACCCTTGTTTTTGAACGGCCAAGGCCATGCATGAAACTTTAGTCCAAGCTCTATAATTGCATTAGGAGATCCAGAATATGGGAAATCCAAAATATTTGGCTAGCTCAAGGTGATAAGGCCCACAAAGAAAATCATACATAAATAAATGTCTACACTTTTATAGCTTTTTATGTCTTCCTCATTGTTCATGTTTTTTTTATTTCATTTATAATACATTTTGGACAAAATTTTGAATAGTTTCTTATCCCTCCTAAGGAAAATATAGTTTTGGATTACAAAAAAAAATATGCATGCAAAGCAACGCGTTGCGAACGTAGCAACGTTGCGAAGTTGCGGTTGCGGTTGCGAAGTTGCGAACCGTTCGCAACGCGTTGCGATGCAACTATGGAGCGAAGGGAAAAGTGGGCGAGTGGGGTGAAGGGAAAAGTGGGCGAGTGGGTGGAGAGAAAAGTGGGCGAGCGGGTGAAGGGAAAAGTGGGTGAGTGGGGTATAGGGAAAAGTGGGCGAGTTGGGTAAAGGGAAAGGCGGGCAAGGGGGTGAAGGAAAAAGTGGGGTGAAAGGAATAATGAGTCAGTGGGGTGAAGGGAAAAATGGGTGAGTGTATGAGGGTAAGTGCCGGAGGAAGTTGCAGAGAGTTGGTGGTAGAGGAAAATGGGAGACCATACATTATGTTGCAAGACATCAAAAGGCGACAATATGTTCCTGGCACATACATATTACTACAATGTTGCAATCTTCCCGATTTCGAGAATGCCAACTTCTATTCTTGAGAGATCTTGTAGGTGAGGTTTTGTGCCTTCCTTTTGCTAAAGCGAAATCTTATCTTGCTTACACCTTTGGTAGTTACCCACTTGTGTCCCTCCCGATTTGTGATAGAATCAGCCTTCCTTGGGAGCATAGTTGGTTTAAACGACGATTTTTTCCCTCGAAATAAAAACCATCTAGATCCTTCGCGATTAAAGCTTTAGTAGCGATTTAAATCCCTCTCGAACGATTTTATTTTTATTTATTCCAGCCTTTCATGTGGTCGATTTTGTTGAGGAGTTATTTCAAACTATGTACCCATTGAGCTCTATTGACTTGCATCTTGAGTCTTCACCACTTCCCTTGCCATCATCCATTGCTATAGCCTATTGTTACATGGGAGGTGACCCTATATGCAATCACCAACAAGCACCAAGTGCAGCCGAGGCTACAACATGCTATTAACACTTACACACTAGAGAGAGAGAGAGAAGAAAGTTTTTTTTTACGTCTATGACAAGCTAAAATCGATTTGTGAGAGTCATTTATGTATGATTTTCATTTATCTATGAAAGTTTAGAGACTCATTTATATATGATTTTTCTTATGGGCCTTATCTCCTTGAGATAGATTCATATTGTGGATTTCCCGAACCACATGTTCTCCTTGTAATGCACTTACACAGCTTGGACAAAAGCTTGATCCTTCGCCTCGGCCCTTCAAAGAAAAGGGTACTCTGAACGTTGAATTGTATAGGGACTAGTCTAGAATCTATTTATAAATGATAGAGTTTGTTCTATACTATAATATATATGTAGTTTGTATGTATGTAATTACAAATATGCATGTGTATTTATGTTTTGTATGTAATATGCATTTATGTTTGTATCTACTTACATGTATGTATGTATGTATGTATGTATGTATGTATGTATGTAATGTATGTATGTAATGTATGTATGTATGTATGTATGTATGTATGTATGTATGTATGTATGTATGTATGTATGTGTGTGTGTGTATGTATGTATGTATGTAGGTATGTATGGATGGATGGATGGATGGGTGTATGTATGTATGTATGCATGCATGTATGTAATATACAAACGACGTGTCACACATCTAATTTTAATTCATTATATATATATATATATATATATATATATATATATATATATATATATATATATATATATATATATATATATATATATATATATATATATATATATAATGAATTAAAATATGTATGTATGTATGTGTGTAGATTTATTTATGTGTAAAAGGATGCACTTCGTCATATAATAGCTATAGGAAGCATAGGGAGCCAAATTAGGAAAAAAAAATCCAAAAGCAAAAATCACGTTCGCAATGTTTGAGCAACATCTAGGCCCAAATGTTTCTATGTTGCTAACGCATTAGCAACCGCATTGCCTTGGACGTTGCTAACAACTATGGGAACTAAACGAGAGTATAGAATAGATGAATGGATCTCCATGTTGTCGAAGATCAGGCAATAAAGCTTGACCTTCCCTTTCTGAACGTTCAAGAAATACAAAGTAATCTAACTGTGATCATAGAAGCAAAATGGATTTTGATTGTGTATGTGTCTAGGCAGTGTTCTTCTGTCCGATGAAGTAACTTTTTACTTAAGAAAATTACATCACTTCGGAAAGATTACTACCATGCAATATTTGTGATGTTTCGTATCTTAAGAATGCATGCATATTATTGTGGTGATAAAGAGGATCTCATTAGCCGGGGACTTCTAACAGTTGTTTTGCGCAGTCTTACTTCTAATTGTATATCTATGCTGGTAATGAGTATAGTTTCAACTGTCTTTGTGATTAGTCAAAATAAAGTTGTCAAATTTATCTATCTTTTTTTTTTTCAGGGATATTTCTTTCAATCAACTGGAAGGAAACATATCACTTTTAAACCAAAGTAAAAGCCAAGTAGACGTGTATGTTGCACTTCAGTCAGCTGTATCTTAAGGATCTTGACTTGCTCGTGCAGCTTATTACTGTTTATTTGGCAGGAATGCTATTTGGAATTCATTGAATGGAACCTTACAGCTGTATGGAATGAAGTAAGCACCTGATGGAATTGTGTTCCAGAAGCTTTACATGTTAGAAATCATTGGTCATTAGATGCCTTAATATAACATTTTACATTATTGTTTTGAACATTCGTACGTTCTTTCAAAAACTCAATATCCGATGTTTGACATATAGTATGTTTTGTAACAGGTCGACATTGCCTCTTCTGGATTGTGCATCTAATATGACTTGTGGTTATTCAAAGGATGAAAGTATGGCAGATTCACACTTTCAACATTTCTTTATGCTTTATTTGTTTCAGAATCATCCAGTGCATGCATTGGGTGCTTATTTCAATTGTGAGATGTGGTTTTTGAGTGGCAGCTGGATATGGTGGATCATCTGTCAGTGGGTTTGAATTATGCATTTTTTGACTTCTTTTGGTCATAAATTTCAGAATTCATGTAATTTGGCTGGCTTATCTTCCATTTAGTTGAAATTACGCACGAGTGCTTTTGCCCATGAGACTTGTAGTGTGTTTAGAATTTCTTTTTTGCTGCTCCTCTTTTTGTCTCTCACCCACCCCGCACCCCACACGGGAAAGAAAGAAAAAGAGAAAAAATACAAAAGAAAGTTAGAAGTGGTGGGGGATGAGGGAGGAACAATCCGTTCTTTCCGTGTTACAATGTCCAAAGGATTTCTTCCCTTTTTTTGGCTATATAAAAACAAATTACTGTCATACACTCGAATCATAAGCAGTTGTGTATATTTTTATGTGGGTCTTACAGACTTTGATTTCGCCATCAATGCTGGTGGGCTTGTATATCATGGAACTTCTGTTACATATGATGCTGATAGTGAAACAACATCAGTTTATGTAGCCCCTAGTAACAAGTGGACAATGAGCAGCAGTGGTGGGACAAAACTTCTGACATCATCTGGCCAGATCATAGGAGCTAATGATAGTTTCCCATTGCTCTCTGCACGTCAAGCTTTGAGCTCACTTAGGTATTTGGGACTTGGGATGGAAAATGGTGCATATACTGTTGAGCTTCAATTCGCAGAGATAGGTTTTGGTGATGGCACTGTTGGGAGGCGATATTTTGATGTTTATATTCAGGTAATCAATGTGTGAGACCATTTACTGAGTAGCTTTTTATTTTATTGTATCATTTAAGATTCTGACACTATTCTCACCTTAAGTATTGAGCTTTCCGAAATAATTAACTTCAAATGCATTTATGATTTTGAACCAGGATGTTCTTGTTCTCAGAAACTTTGACATTCAAAAAACTGCAACTGGTTCGAATAGAGCTATTACTCTGAGCTTTCCAGCCAATGTGTCCAATAATATCTTGAATATTCACTTTTTTTGGGCTGGAAAGGGCACTTGCTGCATCCCCGATGGCTATCAAGATTATGGAGCTTTAGTATCTGCTATACATGTTTACTCAGGTGCAGTAGAATATGGGATTTTATTTTTCTCTTCAAGGCTCGTAAACTTCTCATTATTTAAAAATGCTCATATGTTCCAAGGGTTTATTTGGAAACAAAAAATTGGACATGGATCGACAAGATTGTGGAACATTGAGAAGCAATACAAGATTTGATTCAACCGAAATAATGATCCTCCTACTCTTCTCTGAAAGCATGATGAATGATCTTTTATTGAGTTCATCGAAGCATCAAGGACCAAGAGCTAATTATATGAAGAGAGCCTTTTATGTGTTAGTTATCTGTGAGTGTGTGTAATGCTACACCGAGTGAATGTGTTATTTCATACTCATGAATAAGTTTAATAAGCAGTGAAAATGATGCTTACAGAAGGTCTATTGTTTGGACATGTATGACACTAAGGTTCCGGTGTGTGTTATGCACGGGTTTTGGACCTGGCCGTGAGCAGAAGTATGTTACAAGGAGCAGAAGCGCTTAGGATTTTGTACCGGTTCACAGCCCGTTTGGAGGGTCATTCTGTAGTAAACCATCATGCCGCCGTGCCAAAACGTAGCCCCGGTTCACAGCCCGTTTGGAGGGTGATTCCGTAGTACACCATCATGCCGCCGTGCCAAAACGTAGCCCTCACAGAGAACCCTTGTTTTGAATGTACCTGCATTCTCCTAACAATAAGACATGAGCAGCTGAGAGTACCATAGCTTGATGGATTGGTTTGCCCCCCTTCTGAAGATGTGCTGTATGCAAATAATCAGGGCAATGCTTCTCTTTGTTTGATACCTATCTTTCAAGTAATGGAAATCACAAGTTTCATGTCCATTCATTCCACAAAATTGGCTAATGATGCTCTTTGAACAATCTGGCACAGTATGCCCCACATTGTAGCACAAAGTGCACGGTGCACCATACATTCATTCGCTCATCTCCATCCATAATATTGATTGCGAGTTGTGTTTCAGGATTCTCACCCACCAACAATGCGAATGGACATTCTTCGAGAAAAACAGGTGCACTTCTCGTGTTCAAGAAAGAGTTCTAAATGTAATTATAAATCTAAATCTGTGTGTGTGCCCACATACATATACATGCATGCATGCATATGCACATACATACATACATACATACATAAATACATGCATACATACATACATACATACATACATACATACATACATACATACATACATACATACATACATACATATGCACAGACACATACACTTACATACATATACATACATACATACATACATACATGCATACCTACATACATATGCACAGACACATACACTTACATACATATACACACACATATACATACATACGTACATAGGTACATACATACATACATACATACATACATACATATGCACAGACACATACACTTACACACATATACACACACATATACATACATACGTACATACATATATACATACATACATACATACATACATACATACATACATACATACATACATACATACATACAATTGTACATACATACACGTGTGTACATACATACATACATACATACATGCAATGTGCATACATGCATTATACATACATACATACATATATACATCATACATAGATACATACATACATACATACATGCATGTATGCATGCATAGACATATCACGAATAGCCGAGAAAAGACACCCTTGTTAATGAAAAGCATGGTATTGTGGATGGTGCAAGGTCAAAGGCACATTCTCATTGATAATAGAGGTAGGAGTGTCCATCATGAAAAGTAAACAAAGTCATTGAAATTTAAAGCAAGACGAATATGAACCAAACAAACTCTAAACAAGAACCAAAAAGAGAACCTCAGAGGAAGAAAGAGAGTAATTATATTGAACATGTATAAACAGGGAGGATTTGAGGAAAAGCAAGGTGGACAAGGTAAGGAAACAAACCAGCAGCCGCAGAGTGGGCTGGAGCAGAAAATGAAGGCAGTACAGGAGTGCAAAAATGATTAGACAAAAAGGGGGAAAGAGAGAATTGAGAGGGACCAGCTAATGGAAAAAGAAGGAAAGTAAAACGAAAGAGAACTGTGAGTAGGGCCATGGTTGTTTACTAATGCATGCGAATAATTTTTAGGTGATGTTTAGCTAATGTTTTGGCCAATGGGATATGGAGACATTCTGGACAAGATCATTTTTTTTTTCACCCAGCACTTTCCTAAGTGACAAGGATAGATCATAGGGCAACTAACCCCTATGTGCAGGTTACATTGTTTGAGACTGGTTTCCTGTCCATGAGTGTACGTGTCCGAAGGCTACATAGTGGGGGATGTTGAAGACTCTTAAATCTCCAAAGGCTTGATCTATACTGATTTAAGAGCACCTCTATATCAGTTATAGACCAAACTTTACCTAAATGTCACCTTAATTTATCAGGTCATACACTATCACTTCTCTGAGTGAAAATTTTCTTCTTCAAGAAGTCTGCTTCAGGATTTCACTTCATTACGTGCACATATCTTCAAATTTCTTTAATGCACATATCTCCATGCTACCTTTGTGCAATCATATCAATCATTAGACCTTCAAAAGAATCATTAAAACTTCAATTTGATCTTTAAGATCAAAGATATGTCAGAAACTGTCTTCCTGAACAAGAGACTTTGACATAGTCAGCTTTTAAGGTTGATTTCTCACAGCACACTTCCCGTTTTGCTAAATGCTTTTGGCCATAGCTTCCTTACCTTTTAACTTAGAATTTGAATGCTCATTCATGAAAAACTTTACACTGTGCACTGAGATCCAAGCAAAACATTGACACGAAAAAGTGCGCGACTCTGAGAGGTCTACCTGCACACTTTACATATACATGTTCCTATTGATCATACACACTACCTGAAAGGAATTAAACCATGAAACTTTGAACAGAGCTTTATTAGCTTCTATATTAGATGTGTACAAAAGATTTCCTGATCCACATGATCAGGTTGAGAGAAATCAGAGAAAGACTCGACGCTAACTCCTAAAGATAACTCTCTACACATCTACCTCATTGACACTTGGCTTCTAATGACTCTCTTACTTATTTCTTTACATCATTGACATATTCTAGACTCATCCCGCGTCTATTACATTACTCTTCATCATTCTAATGATCATCTAAACTCATAGTACAAGATTTCCATATGTAATGTACATATGTATACAAGCTACAAATCTGAGATTTCTTCACTATCTTCAATGACTTCTTTGACTTCATTCTGATTCTTGACTTGCTTCTAGTTCTTCATAATCATCAATTTGGGATTGCTTTGCTCCATCTCATTCTCAAGTAGAGCATCATACTCTTCTTGCATTGCCTTCTTCCAATTTTGTTTACCTTTAGCTTCTTCATATGTGATTGGATCTTCTTCTGTCTTCACAATATAAGCATAATCTTTTGTTGTTAAGAAAGATGTATCATAGCTATACCTGATAGATTCTTTTCTTTCTATGAAAGATCTTCTAACCTCTGCACTTCTTGAAGTCTCAGCCACATTTGACTCTGGATCAAATCTTGGCCTATCTTCATTATTATCCTGCACTTTACTTTTACAATCAACATCATCAATATCTTCTTCATACACCTTTACTTTGGTCTTCCCTTTCCTTTGTATTTCTTCAACATCTGCATAATCATTTCTTGACCCTATATACCATGTGCTTTGCTCATCAAATGTAACATCTTTTGTAACAAGAAATTGTTTTGTAGATGGACACCACAATCTGTAACCCATGTGTTTATCATCATACCCAATAAACACATACTTCTCTGCTTTGGGTTCTAGCTTATGTCTTAATTGAGAAGGAACATAAGCATATGCCAAACATCCAAATACCTTACAATGATAAAAAAATAGGTTTCTTATCCCACCATGCTTCATAAGGTGTTCTACCATCCAAAGTTTTACAGGGTAACCTATTCACAAGGTATGTTGCAGTGTTGATAGCTTATGCCCAAAAGTAGTTTGGACAATTCTTCTCTTTCATCATTGATCTTGCAAACTCTACAAGAGTTCTATTTCTTCTTTCTGCAACTCCATTTTGTTGAGGAGAGTACCTCCAAGTTACTTCTCTTTTTATACCTGCATTCCACAAATAATCATCAAACTCTTTAGAAAAATACTCTCCCTCTCCATCTGATCTAAACCTCTTGAGCTTTTCTTGATTACATATAGGGCCATCTGGTTGCATCATCAACAAATAACACATTTATGCTATAGTCCCTTGAAGGACCCCACACATCTGTATGAACCAACTCAAGCATGTTTGAGTACTTGTATCCTGATTTATTGTATGAACTTTTGTGTGTTTTACCTAATTGACAAGCTTCACACTTGTACACCATGTGTTGGCCTTTAACAATCCAAGCACTACATCATTCTTTGACATTTCTTTTATGGCTCTCTCATTGAAATGACCTAACCTTTTATGCCATAGGTCTAACTCAGACATCTTTTGACATCCATAAGTAAACAATGCATGTCCTACATTACCTTGGACCTTTAGAATAAAAAGTCTTCCTTTCTTTTTACCTGCAATAATGCTTCTATATCCCTGATTTGGATCTTGCACATAAACACCATCATTTGTGAATCTGACTTCATATCCCTTCTCCACAATTTGTCCTACACTTATCAAGTTTTTAGGAATAGTAGGAACATAAAGTACCTTGCTTAAGAGTGTGCTTCCACTCTTTGTCTTCACTGATCCAATGCTTTCCACTTTATGCTTGGTGTTATCTCCTGTTTGAATTGTATGTCCATTCACCTTTTCTTCCATATCGGTCATCAATGATATGTTGCCACTTAGATGATTGCTACATCCTGAGTCAATATAGAACACCCTTTGATCTTCTCCTATTGCTTCATGTGTTGCATTCAAGATGAGAGTCATGTCATCCTTGTGATCTGATGCATAATTATAATGGTTGTTGTTGTATGACTGAGATTGAAAACTTCTTCCACCTCCTCTAGCATATGAGGTCCTACCACCTCTTCCTCTGAAGTTACCTCTTTGATTTCTGCCTCCTCTACCTCTTTGATTGAAACTCTGATTATGACTTCCACCATTTTGATTGTTATACCAACAATCATTTGCCAAATGATTTGTTTTGCCCCAAATCCAACAAGCTTTAGTATTATCTTTGTTCTTATCTCCTCTTCCTTTACCTCTGAAATTCATCTTTCTTCTTGTAAAATTGGCTTGACTTGAAGGTCCTTCATCATAAGTTGACTGCTTTCCTTTGCCATTCTTTTTCTTGTCCTTGGAGTACATAGCTTGACTTGCACTCCTATCATTGTCTCCCTTAATGTCATGCTCAAAAGTTAGCATGTATCCTAGCAATCGATTAAGATGAGGAGTAAAGTGATCTAATGACAATTCTATGGACAATATGAAAGGTTTTCATTTCTCATCTCCTTTTAGACCTGTGAGTATTTGTCTTACCAACTTATCCTCTTCAATATCTTCATCTATTGCTCCCAAGCTATCTGCAATATCTTTCATTCTTGCCACATAATCAGAAATTGATTGTGAGCTCTTTTTATTGAAGGTGGTGAACTCAACCCATAATGAGGACTTCATTGACTTGGTTGTATTTTGGAAATGTTCTTCCAAAGCATTCCACACATCTGTTGCACTTTCTAATCCTCTAATATGAGGTAGAAGATAATCATTTACAGCCATGTAAATGATGCTCCTAGCTTTAGCATCCTTCTTCATCGAGTTCAAGTCTGCAAGTTCTTCCCTAGTTGGAACACTAGGATCTTCAAACTCAAGCTTTTCTTCTTCTCCTGTGATGAATGCCATCAAATCTTTGCTCATGAGATGTGCCTCCATCCTCATGGATCAAGTTGGATAGTTCTCCCTATCTAGGTTATCAATCTGCAAGCTTTCTCTCATTTTTGATCTTCTTTGTCAGCAATTACTAAGATTTATGGTGATAAAATGTACCTTTGATATGAAGCCTTAATCCTTCTTGATCCTTTGAACTCGTGCTTTGTTCTTCTTCAGGTTTTCTTCCAAGCTTTACTCTTTGCTCCTTCAATTCACAAGATCTTTGATATCTGCAACAGTTGAGGTTCTCTTTGCTTCTTCTTCACCTTGATTTGATCTTTCTGCTATGATACCATTGTTTGAGACTCGTAAATCTTCAAACGCTTGATCTATACTGATTTAAGAGCACCTCTATATCAGTTATAGACCAAACTTTACACAAATGTTATCTTAATTTATGAAGTCATACACTATCACTTCTCTGAGTGAAAATTTTCTTCTTCAAGAAGTCTGCTTCTGGATTTCACTTCATTACCTGCACATATCTTCAAATTTCTTTAATCTAATGATGCACATATCTCCATGCAACCTTTCCGCAATCATATCAACCATTAGACCTTCAAAAGAATCATTAAAACTTCAATTTGATCTTTAAGATCAAAGATATGTTAAAAACTGTCTTCTGGAACAAGCGACTTTGACATAGTCAACTTCTAAGGTTGATTTCTCACAGCACACTTCCCGTTTTGCTAAATGCTTTTAGCCATAGCTTCCTTACCTTCTAACTTAGAGTTTGAATATTCAGTCATAAAAAACTTTACGCTGTGCACTGAGATCCAAGCAAAACATTGACACGAAAAAGTGCGCGACTCTGATAGGTTTACCTGCACACTTTACATATACATGTTCCTATTGATCATACACACTATCTGAAAAGAATTAGATCATGAAACTTTGAACATAGCTTTATTAGCTTCTAGATTAGATGTGTAGAAAAGATTTCCTGATCCACATGATCAGGCTAAGAGAAACCAGAGAAAGTCCCGACGCTAACTCCTAAAGATAACTCTCTACACATCTACCTTATTGACACTTGGCTTCTAATGACTCTCTTACTTATTTCTTTACATCAATGACTTATATACATATGTTTCTAGACTCATCCCACGTCTATTACATTATTCCTCATTATTCTAATGATCATATGTAGGTGGTGAAATGAAGTGTGTGGGTGCAGGGAATGCAAAATGCACTACTCCTGGAGCACATGTAAGCACATGAAACACATTACCATAAGAAACACATATCACCAAGCTTCCATGTCATTATTAGGAACTTCAGTATAATCATAACAGCATCAAAATAAGCAACATAATAGAGCACAAGACAACACCAACTAGGAAGCCAAATATAACACAATCAGAAGACAAGTGATTATCTCATATCACAGCTAATCATACCACTAAGCATATCACAGCTGATCATACCAAGCAAAAGAACAACAGAATGCAAACTCCGAGTATTCTCACATAAGTAATACAAGCAAATACATAAGCAGCATGAGCAAATAACATGCGCACGGCTCTACTCCCTATCGGCTCTGTGCCCGCTCTCACTCTCAGCTATATTCTCCTGTAGTGTGCACTATATGCTCTGTGTCTCATATAGCATCTCATGTATCCTGTATATCTATTTCTCTCTTGAGGTTTCCCCTTTTATAGGAGAGAGGTGAGGAACCGGTTACAATAGGAGAGTCTGTTACATGGGAGTAATGGGGAGTTAATGCACTAGGCGGTTTCATTTGTGAGCCCGGCCGCCTCTAGTACCAGACTTTGTCGTGTAATGAAGAGTGGCTGGGTCCCACTTGGCCGCCTTGTCAGGTCTGCTTGTCTGGGCATGCCTTGGGCATGCAGTCGCCAAACTCTACCATTTGGACCTCTGGTGCCCAACTCCAGATTTTGGACGTGTGGTGCCCAACTCCAGAATTTGGACGACTGAGGCCCAACTCCAATACTAGGACCACTGTCGCCCAACTCCAGTACTTGGACCACTGATGCCCAACTTCAGTACTTGGTTCCTTGGTGCCATCCTTTACTCTGACCTTCAAAAATTTATTCTACAGGTTGCCCGCCACTAGTGTCTCTCCGTCTCGGAGAGATAAGGGAGAGAAGGGAAACTACATAAATGAGGTTTTTCAAGAGAATAAATGGAAAGATTACATCAGATAATTGCAGATAGAAAGTGCAGAAATACATCATGAGCTGCAAAAAAGAACTATGACCTCTGCCAGTACCCAATAATGTTCCAAAAGTTATACAAGAGTAGCAAAATTAACTATGACACTGTGCAAAAATAAAATAGTAGAAAACAATGAGACTAGTCACAGTGAGACTCATCACATGCAGGCTCCTTCCCAGGCCTATGATGTTCAGCTGAACTGTTCTGTTGGTCTTCAGTAACTTTCTGATTGGTTTCTCCTTGTGTTGGAGTGAGGTCCTCAGTGTCAGAGGATGTGAGCAGAGCCTTTAATGCACTAAATTTGGATTTTAGTGCATCCTTTTGTTTCTTTAGCGTTGTATTTTCAGCGAAGAGGTTCCTGTTTGCTGATTTTAATTCTTTGTTTTCAGCCATCAATCTTTTGGTCCTTTCTTCTTCATCCTGCAAAAATGCTTCCAAGTTTTTTACCTTGTCCTCAAGTCTTCGTGCGTCCTTGCAGTGGGTAGAAATTTGTGCTATCTGCATGTATAGTTCTTTGTTGATGAGACTTACACGCAGAAATTCTTCACTCAACATGTGAGTATAATGGAGTAGCCGATTCTCTAAATTCATACACACCTGCCTGTCTTCCATAATTTTGTTAGAAATCTCAGCAAATCTGTTTTTTGCTACATCCATTTGGCACATATCTTGTAAGTGATTAAGAACTAGTGGCCATATATGTTTCTTGTATTTCTCATTCGTGGATAGCTGCGCTATACTAGATGCATCAAGAAGGGGTTGCGGAGGTAAATCTGTCGGAGGGTTGTGGCGAGAAGGTGAGAATCGAAATGGTGGGGGAAAGGGTAGTATATCAAATGGGGGTGGGCGAATGGAAGTTTGAGGTAGCGTAGGAGGGGGTGGTGTGTGAGTCGGGGGAATAGGTATTGATGGGGGAATAGGTATTGATGCTGGTGGTGGGGGCGAAGGTGGATGAGATGGTGGTTGGGGAGATGGGGAGTGGGGTGGTGCGGGTTGTGGAGGGGAAAGCGGTGGTGTGGGACATGGTGGGAATTGGAGATGAATCGGATCTCTTGGGGGATCAATGGAAATGGGAGTGGTCATGGTGGAAGCAGGAGGTGGAGTTGGGTTGGAATGAGGTGGGGCAATGGGTGTAGTAGGTACGGGTGAAGTGTGGGTGGTTTGTGAAGGTGGAGGGGATTGAACGGAAGAAAAAGGTTTTTTGGATGAAGTGCGTACTAACTTGATTGGTGGAAAGGGAGTGTTGGCTGATGTGCGTACCTTCTTGGATGCTCTAGCATAACCTTGTTGGTTGATTGGAAGCATGTCAAGGAGCTCACGGGAATCCTTTTGAATCTTTGCTCTTCTCTTTTTGCGAGGGCGCGCCATCTGCGGATGTTTCGATGAGGTGGGGCGCGACACGTCTTTTGAATGGAGGGCGGCAAAATACCTGTAGATGTACAACATGATATGGCCACCTACCACTTTGAATGTGACAGCCTTTTTGCCTACTTGCTGCCCATACCTCTTCTTTCGTTCTGCTAGTGACTGAAGTAGTGAAATGTAAATTGTCCTTCGAGAGAAAAAATGCTTTGAATAATAGGAGCCTCTGCATCATTACCTGGCTACAAGTGGAAGTGGAGAAGCTAATGGTACATGTCTGCAATATGTCTGGAATGGCCAACTCTGCATAGCTGCCTGCTTTCTTAGATTCTGGAATTTCTTGGGTTCCCAACACGAGAGCGAGCTTTTCTTTAGTAATTCTTCCTCCAGAAAGAGAGGGGAAGGACTTGAAGAGTGTCAAGATCTCCACCCCACCTGCGTGAGGGTCACTAAGTGAGGGAAGCTTGGCACTTGCAATGGTGAGTAAACCCATATTCTTTAGTTCTTGTAAAGTAAATGAATTTTGTAGCTTATCACATATGCTTAAGTCCAGTTTCAAGGTGATTTCGCCAGGAATGGAAATGAGGATCTATGTGGTTGTGGCCACATTTGCCACATTTGCTGAAGATGTAGCCGAGTCTTGGTGAATACTTGGTTGAGTATCTGCTGCTGGAGAGGTGTTTTGATCCTGCTGAATTTCGTCATCCAGTGACTCGGACTCTGAGGGATTTTCCTCTGAGACCACATAAAGTGAATCACTCGAATCACCCGATGATGGCCCCGATGCACTGTCAGTATCAGTTTTAAACTCAGAAAATGTTTCTTCAATTTCCAGTGAGGATGATGCCATGTTATCTATAGTGCTTGTGATTTAATAATTGGAAGTGTATCTCATCATGTAGTGAAAAATTGTAAATTGAAACACTTTCATCTTAAGCATATATCCTTGTATTGATTGAAAGGCAAGATATCAGAGCGAATAGAGGATATGGTTCAGCTTCCAATTTCTGTTGAGCACAAGGTGGACGTCCAGCAGGTATCAATGAGATGATGTAGCTTCAGTAGAACATTGGCTGGTGTAGATTGAGCTGGTGTAGATTGAGCGGCAGAGTGTAGGTTCAGCAGCAGCAGATGATGTGGAGATTGAGCAGTAGATTGGCTGAGATTGTACAGTCGATTGGCTGATCGCTGCAGATAGCACACCGTGTGACAGAGAGTGCTTTCTTTGAGCATTTTGTAGGTAAGGTGCTTCCGTAATTCCGTCGTGTGTTCTGCCGATTGAGAGGATCACTTCAGGTAGGGCGCTTCTGTGTGTCGTTAGAATATGAGAGCACTGCAGCCTTGAAGCATCGATATAATCGATTACTTCTTTTGCAGCGCAGAATTGTGCTGTTGTTTGGGCCGCAAGGCAGCTTCAATACAACAGCCGAGTGAATCAGTGGAAGGGATGGGGAAGGAATGCGGGTATGTGGCGTTTGGCAGATTGGATAGAGTGAGAAGTAGGGGAGGGGAGGTCGGCGCTGTTTATAATCGGAAGAGATGGGTCGTCCAGGTATGAGTGCCGCCCTAGTTAGGGAAATTGGAAGGAGTTTAAAATATGAGAAGGAGTGGATGCTTATCTTTGAATCTTCGAGTCAGTGGAGTATTTGGAAGTGATCACATGTTGTACGGTGGGCTTAGTGGGGTAGGATTGCCTAAGTGAAACAATTTGATGGACGGGTCGCCTTGGTGTATGAAGGGTCGTGCAAATTGGCCATAGGGATCAAGTGGGAGGAAGGTCGGCCAAATTGGTCCTAAAAATGAGTGGGAGGAGGGTCGCCCATGCTATGGGGGTTGAGAGGGAGGGTCGCCCATGTTTCTTAACTGGAGGATGAGGGTTGCTTGATCTTGGGTAAAAGGTTGAGGGTCGCCCAAGTGTCCTAGGGGTTGCAAAGGAGGAGGGTCGCCCAAGTGTCTATAGAGGTGAAAGGGAGGAGTGTCGCCAAATGTTGATTGTAGGTGGAAAAGGAGGATGGTCGCCCTAGTTGGGAGGTTTAATAATAAATAGGATGAGGGTCGCCCCTGGGAAAGATGTATGTTTTAGAAGGAGGAAGAAGGAGGGTAGAGGGAGATGTATTCTATTGATGAAGAGAGGGTGAAAAAAAATTGGAGGGTATGCCCTGGGTTTGAGTGCTGAGAGAAGTCATTCATGGAGTTGGTAGGAGGTCACGGAAGGAAAGGTTAGAGGTAGGTATAGATGGGTGATCATATTATTGATAATGAGCCGTAATTTGAAGATCAATGGAGTGGGGAGGTGGATAAGTAATCTAGATGAGGGGGTGGAGGAATGGGTTATTGAAGGCAAGGAAAAGAGTCGATGAAGTTGCAGAGGTGGGGTAGCCAATGCTTGAAGTAAGGCAAGAGGGGTCGTCATCGAGATTTATAAGGAGGTTTAGAATGAGGAGGAGATGAGGTATACCAACTAAAACCCAAGAAGGAGGAGGGGGGATGTGGTAGGGTCGCCCATAGAATGGCCATGAGGATGAGAGTGATGAGGGTCGCCTTTGTTGACACATTGAGGAGGGAAAGGGAGGAGGGTTGCCCATGTTGCTCATGTTGGCCTAATAAAGGTGAGAGGGAGGAGTGTCGCCCATGTGGTCACTAGGAGGAGTGGCCGCCCAAATGGTTGATGGGAGGTTGAAGAGGAGGAGGTATATGGAGTAGGCTCGCCCAAGTGGCTTGGTATGTTGAAGAAGAGGAGGGTCGCCAAGTGGTGGTCATGAGAAGGTGATATAGAGTAGGCTCGCCCAAGTCGCTTGGTATGTTGAAGAAGAGGAAGGTCGCCCAAGTGGTGGTACTTGGATGAGGGTTGCCTAAAGTAGATCTTGGACCGGGGTCGCCCAAGGATGGATCTTGGAGGAGGGTCGCTTAAAGTAGATATTGGAGGAGGGTCGCCCCAGGGTGGGTCTTGTAGGAGGGTCGCCAAAGTGGGCTTGGAGGAGGGTCGCCCAAGGTGGGCCTTGGAGGAGGGTCTCCCCAGGGTGGGTCTTGGAGGAGGGTCGCCCAAAGTGGAATTGGAGGAGGGTCGCCCAAGGTGGGCCTTGGAGGAGTGTCGCCCATGTGATCACTAGGAGGAGTGGTGCGAGATGATCCATATCATTGTTGGCCTAGAGATCTTGGCCTAGAGAGGTGGCCTCAGAAGGAAAAGGGAATAGAACCTTGGTGATAAGAGATTGTAGAAGCTTAAAACAGTTTGAAGCGTAAGCCTATGAGAGAAAAGTGGGAGTAGATAAATGAGTTATGTGAAGAAGACAGATGAGAAAAGCCCAATATCTACATTCGGAAATGACATAAGCTAATAGGGAACAACATAGAGGTATGTACATTATATACAAGGGCAAATACTCTCTTCTCTATTTTTCCACATAGGGTTTTAGCTTAGATTCATTGACTAAGGGAAGGATTGTGCCTGTCAATATTTTTCCACATAGGGTTTTAGCTTAGATTCATTGACTAAGGGAAGGATTGTGCCTGTCAATGTGGAGATTTGTACTGCTCCTTTTGGAAGTGTGCGTATGACCCTAAAAGGTCCGTTCCATCTTGGCATGAGCTTCTTCTTAGCCTTCTTCTCAAATAGTCGCGGATGGTACAGCAAAACTAAGCTCCCTTCCTTAATTTTTGATTTTCAGAGGTGTGCATCATGATCTTGTTTTCTTTTTTCCTGTACTGTCAGTAGAGTATCATTGCCTATCTTTCTCTTTTCTTCTAGAAGTTGTAGCCTCACAATGTTGGCTGAGAGAGCGCTAGTAAATCCAGGAATTCGATTGGTTCCCACGCGGTTGGAGCCATGCAAGAACTCAAAAGGAGCAATTGCTTGTATTCCATACAATAGTTCAAATGGAGTATGACCCGTTGTGGCTTTGAAATAGGTTCTGTATGCCCACAAGGTTCCAAGATATGCTTGGCCCCATGTATTAGGAAACTGTAAGCATGTTTTTCTTAGTAAGAGCATGAGGACCTTATTGTGCCTGCCCATTTGCCCTTGGGTAGTAGGCACAGGACTTCTTATGGAATATTTGATACTTTTTAAAAATCAAAGTCAGCGCCTTGTTGACGAAATGGGATCCTTGATCTGTTGTGACCTCTATTGGGCATCCATATCTGCAAAAGATGTGATTATACAAGAAGTTGGCTACCGTTTCAGCAGTACACTCCTTACTGGCTATAACTTCAGCCCACTTAGTGGCATAATCGGTTGCTACTAAAAGATACTTTGCACCTGAACCTTGTGCTACCGGGAAAATAGGGCCAACAAAGTCTATTCCCCAATGCTCAAATGGTTGCCAAGCTACAGAGATATTAAGAGGTTGGTTCCTTTGTCGTGTTGGTTTGGGCGCACATCGTTGACAAACATCACATGCTTTGGCAAACTTAGTGGCATCTCTGAAAAGATATGGCCACCATAGGCCACTTTGGAGTATCCTGAGTGCAGTGATATGTCGAGGAAAATGACCACTAGACTTTCCTTCATGTGCCAACTGAAGAACACTTTCTGTTTCATGTGGTTGAAGACACCTTCTGTACATCCCATCAGGGCCAACCTTATAGAGGGTATCTTTTGCCATCATGAAATTCTTACTTTTTAGGAGTCGTCTACGCTTTTCCAATGGAGTAGACCTAGTATGAAATTGGCCTTTCCCTAAAAGGAGAATTAAATCATCATACCATGTAGGTGCTATATTTACCTTGTAGATTTGGCTGTCTGGGAAATCATCTTCTACTCCCTTTGTTGCTTGCCTTGGATGCCGGATGCGAGAGAGGTGGTCTGCAATGACATGTTGTCTACCGCTTCTCTGTACAATTTCAAAGTCAAATTCTTGGAAGAGAAGTAACCATCTCCATACTCTTCCTGCAACTTGTGGCTTATTCAACAAATATTTCAAAGCTTGATGATCCGTAATCACTGTGAATGTAGTGCCTAATAAATAGTGCCTGAATTTCTTGAGGGCAAATACAATAGCCAATGCTTCTCTTTCTGTGGTGCTATAGTTCTTCTCGGCTTTTGAGAGGAGCCTACTTGCGTAATGAATGGATTGATCTAATTTGTGTACCTCGCTTGGTTGAGTCAGTATAGCTCCTACTGCATACAAACTTGCATCTACATGCACGTGGAATGTCTTAGACCAATCCGGTGAGATGAGTATAGGTGCATATGCCAACCTTTGTTTTAGATAAGTAAATGCTGATTCTTCCTCTTTAAACCACTGAAAAGGAAAACTTTTACTCGTAAGTCGTGAAAGTGGTAGTGCTGCCTCGGCATACATGCGTATAAACTTGCGATGATATCCTGTGTGCCCGAGAAAGCTTTGGACCTCTTTAGCATTTATAGGTCTTGGAAGCTTGAGAATTGACATTACCTTATCGGGGTCTGGAGTCATCCGTTTTGCAGAGACCACATGCCCTAACAAGGTACCTTGGGTTACCAAAAAATGACATTTGTTAGGGTTTAGTTTCAAACCTATTTCTCTGCAACGTTGGAACACTTGTTCTAATTGCTTCAAATGTTCTGGCACATTCTCTACTGCAGTGGTTGAAGGTTGAAAAATCATCCATGAAAATTCTTAAGAATTTTAGGAGCAACTTGTTGAAGAGAGGTATATTGTTCTATTAAAAGTGGCTCGTGCATTTCTAAGACCGAAAGCCATTTTGGTGTAGATATAGGTTCCCCAAGGAGTTACAAAGGCTGTTTTTGGTTGATCTTCAGGATGGATTTCGAGTTGATTATACCCACTGAAACCATCCATGAAACTGTATAGCACATGTCCTGCCACATCTTCAATCACTTGTTCAGAAAAGGGGGTGGGAAACCTGTCAGGGATGGTTACCTTATTTAATGCTCGGAAATCCACACAAACCCTGATTTTATTAGGTTGCTTCTTGGGTGCTATAACCATAGAGGACAACCATTCTGAATGCTCCACTGGGACTATGATACCTGCTTCCTCCATTTTCTGGATTTCCTTCTTGACTGCTTCTGCATATTTGGGATTTAACCTATACATCTTCCCTCTAATTGGCCGAGCTTCTGCCACTAGAGGAATAGTGTGTATTCCGAGTTCTTTTGGTATCCGTGTCAAATCCTTGTAACTCCATGCAAATATATCTATAAAATTTTTCATGAATGTTATTACCTCTGTGAGAAGAAGAGGGTGGTCCCACAACCAACTTGCCAGTAGAAGATTTTGTGGATTTTCTTCTTCCCCTAAGTTGACTTCTTTAACTGGCTCCAAAATTGCCTCTTCCTCGTCCTTGAACAACATCTGCTTGGTGAATGCTCGACTACCATTGATGGTGATTTCCTAGGTCTTTTCCTGTGTCCATCCTACTGGAACTTCCGCCAATGGAAAAATGCTTTCCACTAGTTCTTCTTCTGTTTGGCTTGATTCAATCCTTTCTTTTCCTTCAGCTCCTTTCAGAACTTTACCTCTTCGAAAATCTTTGGCTGGCTCTCCTAATACCACAAACTCCACGACAGTAGGTTCCTCTTCTTCTTTTTCCATGATTGCTACTGTGAAGCATGAAACATTGTTGGTCTCCTCAATCCAATCCATGATGTCGCCTAGATCTTCATTGGATATTTCTTCTCCTACATCAGCATCTTCCTTGATGTCATGTGATGTTGTCTTATATGGCTCTGTGTGAGGCTTTCCAGATGCCCATTGGGCCGCCCAGCCAATTGTAGGGTTAGCCCAAGGTGGAGGATAAGCTGCCCATTCAGGTGCCCAATGTGGGGGTCTTTGAGCAGAGTATGGAGCCCAAGCCTCTAGAGCAAGGTTGTTAGCAACGTTTTCGCAACGTCCAAGGCAACGTGTTGCTAACGCGTTAGCAACATCGCAACGTTTGGACCTGGACGTTGCGAAAACGTTGCGAACCATTTCTTTTTTTTTTTTCAAAATTTTTTGCAAATATAGTAACATAGATGTATATTATAGTATATACATATATAATATGTATTATATAGTATGTATTATGTTAATTTATGTAATATGTATTGAATATTTAATATTTATGATTCATTCCAAATTCTCGAATCCCTGTTCAATGAAGTGATGGAAGATGCACAATGCACATTGCACATGTATGATGTCAGAATTTACAACTAATCATTATGATGACTCAATGACTCATTCTAAAATTCAAATTCACAATGCACATTCAAGCAACTCATACAACTTACAAGTAACATTGAAATTTAAAACAAACTTCAAAGAATTATAATTTATGACAAAAACATGTGAAAAAGTCAACCTCATCTCAAAATTATGACACTGGTGACTATCATGACTCATAACTCATATGTGATATCAGAATCCAATGTCCATAATACATATACATCAATGATCATACCAAACTCCAGTAACCATCATCCATGTCACATGATACCACTAAGTAGTCAAACAATAAACTGCAATGTCAATAATACAATGATCAATCAATATCAAAGTCATAATATCATAATACATATGACATGTCACATGAGCAGTCATCAATCCTCAAAATCCTCTGAGTCAGTAATAACTATCACCATCAGCATCATCATCATCACTATCATCATCATCACTATCATCATCATCATCATCATCATCATCATCATGTGGTGCTCGACTAATAGATGCCTCCATCCTACTAGTAGATGGACCTGGTACACTGTGTGCTCTATGATTAGAACGAGTCCGAGAAGCCCTCGTATCATGCTGTGGCACTGTCAACTCCTGATAGAGCATGTCATATAGACCAAGGTCCTCTGCCGGAATGCTAGGTATATCATGGACCCTCTCTATATCAAGCTCATCGACGTTCACCTGCCGCACCTCTGCTGAGTGGCCACCACGCTCCAATAAACGCAAGTTGCAGTGGCAATAGACAAGCCGCTCCAACTGCAATGTAGATAGTCTATTCCTCTTCTTTGTATGGAAGAGGGCCCATGTACTCCAATTCCTTTCACATGGACTGGCACTACAGTCTTGTGAAAGTATGCGGATGGCTAACTTTCTCTGCAAGATAAAAAAGAAAGAGTTCATTAAGAAGAGGAATGACTCATGAGACAAACTTCAAAGTTATAACTTATTAGTTAAATACTCAAAAGGAAATTAGAATGACTTGTCACTTACTAGCTCAGGTGTACCAACACCGTATCTCTCCCACCATGTCACAGGCATCAATTGCATGCTTCTCAAGCATGCCGTGTCTCTACCAAAAAGTCCTTCATTATTCTGAAACTGGGTGAGCTGAAGCTCCAACTTCCCACGTAGCTCCACATCAGAAGATCCATACAAACGATCTACATAGTCGTTCCAAGCAGTCACAAGCTCCATATCCAATGACTGTGATGCAGATCTCCATAAAGGATGTAGTAGATTGGCCATCCCATGTATAGGGCGATGGAACCAATCCCACCTTTTCCTCCATATTCCTTTTATTTCCTCTATCCTATGGATAAAAAACAAATCAAGTTAGAAAACAATAAGATTTAAGAATGTTGAAGAGTCAAGACTTGAAAGTTAAACATGAATGCTCATACAAAAAATAAAATATGGTTACCCAAGTTTCAACTTACCTCTCCAATGTCAAATAAGGACATCTCTGTATAGACTCTCCGACACGATCCATGAACTCATAAACAAGTCCAAGTGTGCAGCCCTCTCTATCTGCTATGCGTATGAGTGAATATAAGGGCTGTAAGGCCCGCACTAATCCCTCCACATCCCTCCAAAAGCTATCATCCAAACATGTGCGTCGTACAAGCTCTGCCTTTGGACTAGTATGTCCATCCCAAGCTAACCAATCAGGTGATACAACTGTGTGCATCAGTGCTTGCCTCACTCTTAATAATCTTTCCATGACTATGCACATGTATGCAAATCTGGTCTTCGCGGGCTTCACCAAATCAATATCACTGTAAGACCGAAATATAGCAAGCAATTTTGGTCTCTTTGTGAACAAAGAGACCACTTTTATGCAAGTGGTAAAAATGGTGTAAATCCATGGTATCTTCCCCACATCCTCTATCAGCAAATCAATGCAATGGGCAGCACACGGTGTCCACACAATAGAAGGGAATTCTTCTTCTAGAAGCTTGCCCATAGCCACACAATTGCTTCCATTATCTGTAACCACTTGGACTACCTTTTCTACACCAATGTCCATGATAGCTTGACGGATATGATCATAAATGAATCCACCTTGTTACATATAACACAATGAATCATTAATCAATTGATAAATTATAATTTATCTTGACATGTGTCATGCACATGGCACATGCACAATGCACATGGCACATGGCACATGCACAATGCACATGTGTCATGCACACTGCACAATGCACATGCACAATGCTTGTGCAATGTGCATTGTGCATGTGCATGTGCATGTGCATTGTGCATGTGCATTGTGCATGTGCATTGTGCATGTGCCATGTACATACATAGTACATACATACATATTACATGCCAATGCACAATGCACATGCACATGCCACATGCACATGCACATGTGACATGCCACATGCACATGCACATGCCACATGCACATGCCACATGCACATTGCACATGCACATGCACATGCACATGCCACATGCACATGCACATGCCACATGCACATGCACATGCACATGCCACATGCACATGCACATGCACATGCACATGCACATGCACATGCACATGCACATGCACATGCACATGCACATGCCACATGCCACATGCACATGCACATGCCACATGCCACATGCACATGCACATGCCACATGCACATGCACATGCACATGCCACATGCACATGCACATGCACATGCCAGCAGCCACATGCACATGCCACATGCACATGCACATGCCACATGCACATGCACATGCCACATGCACATGCCACATGCACATGCACATGTGTCATGCACATGCACATGCACATGCACATGCACATGCACATGCACATGCACATGCACAATGCACATGCACAATGCACATGCACAATGCACATGCACATGCACATGGCAACATGCACAATGCACATGCACAATGCACATGCACAAGGCAAATGCACATGTGAGATGCCACATGCATGCAGCATGATTGATCATTGCACAATCAAATATAAATTGAAAATTCAAAAATCAGTTCACTCACCTGTGATTGTAGTACCAGCAGCTGATGCATCTATGGCTCGAAGGAACATGGTCCCTTTGCAACAATGCACCAAAATGTTGTACACATTTCTCTTTCGTATGTCCGTCCATCCGTCACACATGATTGTGCATCCATACTTTGCCCATGTCTCTTTCGTAGGCTCAAGCTCTCTCTCTAATGCTTCCTTTGTTTTTTTCAGCTCCGTTGTCCTCAAGTCTTCATAGGTAGGCCCTTGCCAACGAAACCCTAATAGTGAAACCTTCTCAATGGCATTTTTCCATGCCGATGTCCGTGCAACATTAAAAGACAAACCACATTGTATAAAAGCTTTCATGATGGCTTGTGTGGCTTCTTGTTTACGTTGTTGTTGCAAGCTAGCACGTATAGATGCTCCTCCAAGAGAGCCAAGTGGGTGCTCTTGTGGATCATGCTCCTTCTACCTTGGGCTTTTTGAGCTACCGATGCCATTAGCTCTCCTTTTATAGCTTCGGGCGTTGGCTCTTTGCAAGGTGCAACTCCTATGCCACTTAATTTTCGAAGATGCGCCTTGATCCTATCGGCTCCACCGGCTCCACTATAGCCACAAAGCTTGCAAGTCCGTCTCTCACTACCCCCGGAGCCCATCTTTCCTTGGCTTGTCACATATTCCCAACATGCTTGTTTTGCTTTAGGCATGTTGATGGAAGAGGTTAGAAGCTTGGAGAGGACTCAAGATAGGAAGCAAGCTTAGGGGGGTCACGTGTGTGAGGGTGTGTGTGTAATAAAGTACCTTCACCTTCTTGAAGCTTGCGTTTTGCTCTTCCACAGTCCAAATCTAAGCTCTCGGGTCGCCTGTCGAAAATGCCTCAATGAGGCCGTTTCGGCGAAACGGCCTCATTTGAGGCAAATTTTTTTGTTTTTGATCGCAACGCGTTGCGAACGTCGCAACGTTGCGACGTTGCGTTGCGAACGTTGCGAACGCATCGCAACGCGTTGCGATGCAACACTGCTCTAGAGTGACCCAACTACTTGGAGGTGGAGGCGCCCAGCTTGGACTAGGAGGTGGAGTCGCCCAACTGGTGGGAGGTGGAGGAGGCGCCCAATTGGGAGGTGGAGTCGCCCAATTGTTTGGAGGTGGAGGTGGAGTCGCCCAATTGTTCGGAGGGGGAGCCGATGCCCAATTTTGATTAGGAGGTGTAGATGCCCAGGGAGGAGAAGAAGCCCGTTCTTGTCCTGAAACTTCTTGATTTTCGAGAACCCATGGTGGAGGAGGTGTGGCCCAAATGTTTGCTCCTTCTTGTATAGTTTGTTGTTCCTCTTCTTCATTGTTATCTTCTTTGTCTTTCTCTGCACTCTGCTCTGGATGTAGAACAACTTGAGAAGTACCTAGGGCTTCATCTATTCCTCCTTCCATCTGAAGTTGTCTCATCACCTTGTCTGGTCCGGCCACCCATAAGGTGTCACTACCCCAGTCATGTACCGCTTTAACTGTGGCGTAGCCATGGCCTTCCTATCAAAAGAGGAAATCCTCCCTTCACCTTTGGGAGTGTTATTACCACAAAATCCAACACAAATTTAAGCTTATGGATGATGACTTCAACCTTTTCCACTATGCCTAGTGGGCTTACCTTGCTTTGGTCTGCCAATGATATTGTAAAATGAGCATCTTTAGTTGGTTTCAGATTTAGCAATGTCATTGTGTACTCAGGCATCAGATTATTACCAGATCCCCCATCAACTATAACTCCTACCAAGGGAGTTCCCTTGATACTTACAGTCAATCTAGGGCTCCTGTAATCGGTAAGAGGTGCCATCCTAGATGGTTCTGAGCTATAAGTTGAGGGTACGGGTATTTGTTGGGAAATGAGAGAAGTGAAGCCTTGCCAGCCACTTAATATGGTGCCAGGGTCTAACTCATTTATGGCAGCCATTACCTCTCCTCTGAATCCAGGACTCATGGCTAACAAGTTATATAGAGATACCTGTTGGTAGGTGCTCTGCAAGACTTGAACTGCAGTTAGAAAGCCTTCTTGGTTGTTCCTTGAAGTAGGTCCATTCTGAAAGTGCCTTAGGTCCTCCTTAGATACTGCATAAGCTTTGTCAATAACTTGCTCATTCATATCTTCATTTCTTCCTACTCTTCCCAGTGAGATTTTCTCCTTGGTTTGGTGGTCGTTGGCTCCCTGAGAAGGTTCATGCTCCATGGTCCTTTTTCCCTTGTCCTTTGATGGATCTGTTGCTTCCTTTGCAGCTTCTTTCAAAGCTGCCTTCTGTTTTTGTGCCCTAGTCATTACTCCGGGAAGTTCCTCAAGTTGGACTACTCGGGCGCTTGGGGAGCCTACATTGCCCTTATCATTAGATACTGTGATCATATGTAGGGGGCAAGAGTTACCTGGTGTGCTTGTAGACGGCATTGACTTTGGGCAGTCCTTCGTGTAATGATACCTTGTTTCAGGACAATTTTTGCATGTTGGGGCATCCTCAGGGAGTGAACATTTACTTTGGAAGTGTCCATACTCCCCACATCTGTAACACATTATAGGCCTAGGTGGTCGATTCTGACGAGGCCTACTTTCTTGCCGTTGAGGTCCTTGATTGGTGTAAAAAGTTGTTACAGGAGGTGTTGTAGTGGATGGTAAGGGTGGCTGCCCAAACAAGGAGGACTGAGCCACTCCTACCCATTGAGCTACCGGAGGTCGTCCTTGCATCATAGTTTGATTTCCAAGGCCCTTTAGAAAATAACAATCCTTGGCCTCATGGCCACCCTTGCCACAAAATTGGCATGTTAGCCTCCTTGGACATTCTTGTGATGTGTGTCCTTGGGTACTACAGAGAGAACACCATAGTCCAGTTCTTACCTCCCTTAATGTTTTGAGTTCTTCAAGCTCTTGTCGTATTTGAGCGAGACCTTCCGAAGTACCCTTGTCCTCTTCTCGATTTCTTTGAAGCTATAAGGTCTCTAGTTCCTTCCTCAAGGCTGTCACCATGTCTTCATCTTGGGGAAAAGTCTTTCCCGGATGTGCTTCAAAATGAACCCGTGCACCCTCAATCCTTGTGGCAGCTGCTTCAAATTCTCTCAAAGTGGCATCTGGTCTCAGCAGCTCTCTAAGCTTCTGCTATGTGGATTTCGGCAAGGCCTTCTCTATCCACTTCTTAACAAGGAAATCCCCTGGTGGTTCCGCAATCTTGCCACGAGTGACCTTGCCTGCGTCATAAGTTCTGAAAATGATTCTCTCATATGCAAGATTAGATTCTCAAGTTCATCTAACGTTCTTTCTGTAGAGTTACCTAGCCGAAATGCTTGAGTGAACCATGTTTAGAAATGGTTTTCCGCGTACTAGCTGAACCATTTGTCCGCCAGTCCTTCAAGAGTTGATGGAAAGAGAGCAAGGAAGGCGTCCTGTCGTTGCTGTAAGCCCTTGCTCTTACAAATTGAAAGAAATCTTCGTACATGATCTTCAGGATCTTCATTAGCACCGCCATGAAATGAAGAAAATCTAATATTTATTCTTGACAAAAGAGTGGAAAGTTCCTCTGCCATAGCCTTATTAAGAAGAGTGTTTTGAGGTAGAGTCTTTTGAGTTTTAGCCTCGTCGTCTAACCCTTCTATTCTAGACACTAGGCTTGAGACAGATAGACTTCTTATGGGTGTTAGGTAAGGATCTGGCCTTCTTCTGTGCTAACTCTTGATTGGTGTCTTCTTAGGGCTTAGTTGCTTCTCCTTGCTAGCTCTTGTGTGGGTCATGGACCATCTTTGGAACTACTTCTAAAGGAGGAAATTGCCCCAATGAAGAGGTCGCTCCGGAGGATTCTTCGCCCAAGAAGAGGTTACTCCCGTTGGGGAGGAGGGGTTGACGCCCAAGGAGCCAAGAAGGAGGATAAGGAGGAGTAGTCGCCCAAAAAAATATTAAGAAGGGGAGGAGGAGGAGTCGCCCAAGCCAAGTGCCAAGAGAGGATGAGGAGGAGTAGGTGCCCCGGAAGCCAAGAAGGAGGAGCAGGAGGAGGGTCACCTAGGAAGCCAAAAGAGGAGGAGGAGTCGCCCAAGACTCCAAAAGAGGAGGAGAGTCGCTCACAGAAATTAAGGAGGATGAGGAGGAGCAGTCGCCCAAGAAGGTAGGAAGGGGGAGGAGGGGGAGAGGTGGCCCTGGGCACTCAATCCTAAATGATTTCTCAAAGGAAAGGGTACTCAATTCTAAGTGATTTCTCCAGTAACGAGAAATCTCCAAAAGCCCTGTTCAACCGGGCGTGCTAAATTTTCACTTGGAGGTGGTGAAATGAAGTGTGTGGGTGCAGGGAATGCAAAATGCACTACTCTTGGAGCACATGTAAGCACATGAAACACATTACCATAAGAAACACATATCACCAAGCTTCCATGTCATTACTAGGAACTACAATAGAATCATAACAACATCAAATAACAACATCGAAATAAGCAATATAATAGAGCAGAAGACAACACCAACTAGGAAGCAAAATATAACACAATGAGAAGACAAGTGATTATCTCATATCACTTGTCTTCTGATTTTCACCTGTAGGTGGTGAAATGAAGTGTGTGGATGCAGGGAATGCAAAATGCACTACTCCTGGAGCACATGTAAGCACATGAAACACATTACCATAAGAAACACATATCACCAAGCTTCCATGTCATTACTAGGAACTACAGTATAATCATAACAGCATCAAAATAAGCAACATAATAGAGCACAAGACAACACCAACTAGGAAGCCAAATATAACACAATCAGAAGACAAGTGATTATCTCATATCACAGCTAATCATACCACTAAGCATATCACAGCTGATCATACCAAGCAAAAGAACAACAGAATGCAAACTCCGAGTATTCTCACATAAGTAATACAAGCAAATACATAAGCAGCATGAGCAAATAACATGAGCAGGGCTCTACTCCCTACCGGCTCTGTGCCCGCTCTCACTCTCAGCTATATTCTCCTGTAGTGTGCACTATATGCTCTGTGTCTCATATAGCATCTCATGTATCCTGTATATCTATTTCTCTCTTGAGGTTTCCCCTTTTATAGGGGAGAGGTGAGGAACCGGTTACAATAGGAGAGTCTGTTACATGGGAGTAATGGGGAGTTAATGCACTAGGCGGTTTCATTTGTCAGCCCGGCCGCCTCCAGTACCAGACTTTGTCGTGTAATGAAGAGTGGCTTGGTCCCACTTGGCCGCCTTGTCAGGTCTCCTTGTCTGGGCATGCCTTTGGCATGCAGTCGCCCAACTCTACCATTTGGACCTCTGGTGCCCAACTCCAGATTTTGGACGTGTGGTGCCCAACTCCAGAATTTGGACGACTGACGCCCAATTCCAGTACTTGGACCACTGTCGCCCAACTCCAGTACTTGGACCACTGATGCCCAACTTCAGTACTTGGTTCCTTGGTGCCATCCTTTACTCTGACCTTCAAAAATTTATTCTACATCATCTAAACTCATAGTACAAGAATTTCCACCTGTAATGTACATATGTATACAAGCTACAAATCTGAGATCTCTTCACTATGTTCAATGACTTCTTTGACTTCATTCTGATTCTTGACTTGCTTCAAGTTCTTCATAATCATCAATTTGGTATTGCTTTGTTCCAACAGGGGAGGGGGTGTCTTTAGAAGGCTAATGCTAGAGCCTGTCTCACTGCAGCTGCTGACCAACCAAGCCTCAAGGTATATCACAATTTATACATGCATTATATGTACTTTGTGAAAGTCAAGACAGTGTCACTGTACACATAAAGATAAATCATAAGGTGGAGTTGCCCATGATAAGACCACACACATGTATGATGTGACATAATACTTATTATCAATCAGTACACAGAGCTGCTGCTTGCGCCCTACATATGTAATGCCATGACCCAAGTCTCATGAATCATATCATATATAGCTCAATACTATAAATTCATATGTACTATGCATTGTAATCTTTACACATGCCAACAATCAAAACCTGCTAAGCACTTATGAACATGTGACATAACATGCATTATGCATACATGAATGATCTATCATTGATGAATGCATAGTGCATGTATCACGTGCATAAATTCATAACGTGGATTATGTATCATTGATGTGGATTATGTATCATTGATGTATGCATAATGCATGTTATGCACAGTGACAGAGCAGGAGCTTTTTCACATGTGCATACGTGCTTAGCAAGTTGGTGTATGGAATTTATTACATGTATGATGCATGCATGCATGTATGTATGTATGTACGTATGCATGCATGCATTCATGCATGTATGTATGTATGTATGTATGTATGTATGTATGTATGTATGTATGTATGTATGTATGTAATGTGTGTGTGTGTGTGTGTCTCTGTCTCTCTCTCGAAAGAGGCAAAATCACTGGCAACTGAAGCTTGAACAGTGAAATGAAGCTCAATCAACTTTAAAATATGCGCCTTTGGGACTAGAATTAGCTAAAATTCATTTGCATTGGAATGTGTTCCAAATGCTGGTTGGGATGTAGGTCTCGTATGATTCCAATACATGTGGAATGCACACCAAAGCAATGCTGGGCTAGATTGATGGATGAATGGATAGATGAGTGGGTGTGTGGATGGTTGGATCGATGAGTGGGTGGATGGATGGAAGGATACATATATGGATGGACACATGGATGGATGGATGCATGCATGCATGGATGGATTGATAGGTACATGGATCGATGGATACGTAGATGGATGGATGGATGGATGGATCAACACATGGATAGATGGATGGATATGTTAACTAATGGGTGGATACATGGATGGATTGATGGATAGATGCATGGATGTATGGATGGATGAATGGATAGATGGATACATGGATGGATGGATGGATGGATGAATACATGGATGGATGGATGGATCAATACATAGTTGGATGGATAGACTCATGGGATAGATAGATGTGTAGTTGGGATAAATGCACTGATATGTAGATAGACGAATAGATGGGATATATAGATTCACACGTAGATAGATGGATAGATGGAATAGATAGATGTATGTATGGATGGATAGATGGATATGTAGATGGATGACTGGATACATGTGATAGATAGGTGGGATTGATTGATTGATTGATGGATAGATAGAGGATGGGATACATAGGTTGATAGAAAGATAGATGGATAGAAGGGATAGGTAGATGGATGGATGGATGGATGGATGGATGGAAAAGATAAATTGACAGGTAGATAGATGGACATATGGGACAGATAGATTGACATATAGATAGATAGATAAATGGGATAGATTGATTTGTGTGGAATTTATCCCAAAACTCAAATATAACATTATGAAATGCAATTGATAATGTGTAATTGAATTACATGCACCAAACCATGAATAGAATGGGATTGAAAAGAAAGATGGCACAAGTGATCTATCTCTTATGTAGGGATACCCTCTCTTGTATTCTTATAGATCACTTTCTCACCTTGGAACCTATTGACATTCATAAAGGAATGGGACAAGGATGCCTGCCTAGTCCCCTTTGTTTTGCTATTGCTACCCACCCGCTTTATTGCCTACTTGAGGCCAAGAAAAGTGATAGGACTCTTCATGGATTCCAAATCGGTCCCAATTCTTTGTTAGGTATGGATTAATAGATGATATCTCTACTTTTTTTCTTCAAGGCATGCACGATAAAGCAGGGCTTTGTCACAAACTGATCTAGACATTTGCCATTAATTCAAGACAACGAATAAGCCTTGTTAAATCTAAACTCATTAATGTCAAATATGCCCAATTTTCTTCATTTATATTGTGAGGATCCTATGATTCCAAGGCAGCACATCTTGAGACCCTTGGGTTATGTGAGTATAAATAACACGAACATGCAACGAACTTTCTGGTTTCAGGATAGGGTACTGTTAAAAGCAAGTAAATCGAGGTCCAATGAGCAGCCATTTCATATTAGAATTCACACACTACAAAACATTATCATGCCTTACATAATGTATTACATGTCTCCAATTGACCAAAGTGCATCTTCTCTACAACGCTTTCTTGATATCCCCAAGGTTTTTCTTTTGAGGAAGAAAACATCTGCACCCATAGTGCCTTGCTTACGGAAAGCAATCATCCACCAATGAGTCAATGGCGGACTCGGTCTATTGGACCTTATCACTCACTCATATGCCAGCCAGATTACCGAAAAAAAAATTAGATAGGAAACATATTTGGTGTAAGATCTTGCATAATTTTATAGATTAGGGAACTGTCCATGTAAGGTGCTCATGCGGTTGACTCTTGGGCTCCAGAACTACAAGCCTACACATCCTCCTGGAAAAAATTCATTGCTCACTTCAAACGGAATGGTAGGCAAAGAGTAATGGGAACAGAATCTTCTTATTGGGTCCTAATGCTCTAAACTTTTCCAGCTTATGAACCTGGTATACATTCCAATTATTTTCACACAAAATGAATCAGTGCTTTACATCACTTATATGATACATAAAAAAGGTACTTGGCTTACATTCCCAGTTGTGAGAACAAGTTTTACCCTTGGAAAATCATGTAGATCCTCTGAGGTTGAGCTTCATAAATGCTTTGAGCACTTAAAATTCCCATTAATACTTGCATGACTTCAAGATATAAAGACTGGATGCTAGAAGGGAGCAAAAATCTGGTGAAAGTGGATATTTCATCACTCTACAAAATTTCTCCCTGATGTCAATTATTGTGCTTTGTGCAATAAGCAGTGGGGGTGGATTAAAATCGGCATATGGAGTTCACTTGATCCAAGGCCATTTGGATGAAGCAGATGCCATTGCATAACAACCTTTTTTTTTGTTTGTAGAGGACTGTTTTGGGCTGCATGAAACCAGTGTCTTTCTCAAGAGATGCAGACGACAATACATAAAATTTCCTTGTCCTCCATGTAACTATGCTCGTGACGAGGTGAGGTATGCCTTCCGGAATCGTCGATATAATAAAGGCTGGTGGAAAGGCATTTCACTAATTTTATTCAGTTGGATGCCTAGGCTGAATAAATACTCCATCACATATGGCACTTATAAACATCATTATGATGACGTAATGTGGGTTGTGGATTAACTCAGATTTTGGATGCTTTGGTACATTAAAATGTCTAGAAACATCTTAGTATTTGAACACAGGAAGATATTTTCTGAAGCTCTCCCTCACAATCTTCTGAGAGAGTGTAGTATTAATGCTGTGCAAGTCAGAATACCAACGTTAAAGACCATATTCTTAAACCAACTAACCTGATGCTTTAGTTCTTATGGTCTAGCCTTGTGCACGCTCTTTGGGGGATTACTCTCATGTATATTGATATTCAATAATGAAGAGATTAGTCCCCCCCCCCCTTATTTTTTTCCTTGTCCCTTCCCTATCTCTTTCCTCAAAAAGAAAAAAAGAAATGAATAAATGCTTGCACGTTCATATATAAAATCCGTTTTTTGGTCTTTAGTTCATCATATTGCTTTGGTAGTTCTATTTATTCGGGGTTCTTTTAAACCACAATGTTTTTAAATCAGCAGCCATTGTTGCAAGCACATGTGTGGGAGCTGTGGTATTACTGGCCATTATTTTGTTCCTGCTATTCCAAGGACAGCAATGGACATCACGATCTCAGAAATACAACAAAGATCAAACAGGTACAAATACATTTAATTGGATGTCCTTATCTTTCTTTCATTTCTTTGAATATCCATTGTATTGAAAGAATATTACCCTTACCATGTCACAGGTAGTGTTTTGTTTCTTAAATGTCTAATCATACTTCTGACGAACATGTGGGATCCAAGCTAGACCTTGATGCATGTACATAATCAGTTGTCAGCCAAGCTTTAAAACTATCCTTCAAGCATGTGAAGGCATTGCCAAAACTTTTGCGAATGTGTAATGCCAAAGATAGACATGGTTGAGAGAGTTCAAATAGTGTGCCTTCGATGTGCTTGTCGATGCTAATAATAAACATTTATTATAAGGAAATAAACAATGTTTTTAAGTGTCAACATTCGGAGCATAGAAATATCCACAGGAGCAACTCTTTTTTTGGGCTAAGCGGAAAGACTTTAGCAGAACTTTAATTTAGCGTTATCGCTTTGGAAAGCAAGTATTTCATTGTGAAGGTAAGAGATTGCCATCAATCTTTCAAGGCACCTGAGAGAAAGTTTGTTTAGAGATTTCTGTAGATTGTGTGTTCTCATTCATTCATATGCATGCTGTGATTCTCACTTCAATGAGGCCTCGTGAGGAAAACACGGAGTTGTTTCACCATGCTGGAACCACGACTGTGGAAAATTCAATTTCCATTCTATTCATGCAGAGTGAATAGTTTGTGAGTTATGCATTTGTAAGACTTTTTTGTGGGACCCAAATTTTCATGAAAAAATATCTCATGAATTTGAAGGCATGCAAGGATGAGAGGGTCACCTGCAAAGTAAAGTATTGTTTTCTTTTCAAATGCAATATTAATAAGCCCTCTTTGATAGTCGTCCCTCTCTCATCTTGTCTGCTTTCGGAAAGGAAAGTTCTTGTATTTATCACCTATGGGGCTCCTGCTAATTTACAGATCAAATAGTATAGGGGTAACGTAGGCTCAGCCTCACAAGACTGTATAGCATCCTCAAGAAAGCCTCACTTAACATTCTTT
Source organism: Ceratopteris richardii (assembly GCA_020310875.1). Taxonomy (NCBI): domain Eukaryota; kingdom Viridiplantae; phylum Streptophyta; class Polypodiopsida; order Polypodiales; family Pteridaceae; genus Ceratopteris; species Ceratopteris richardii. The sequence goes on from CM035412.1 coordinate 141,435,152, forward strand.
TACGCCTTGAAATCTAGCCCTCCATCTCTGCACCTCCTCTTTCTTATGTTTCTTTTTTCTTGGGTTGGTGCAAGTACAGATCCTTATGTAAGTCCATGCACCACAAACCATCAAAAGGTTGAATCCCTGAGGAACAGATGCGGCTGGGTGTGCCCATGCTGACACACTCTTTAGGTTCAGAGATATCCGAGGAGTGGGTTAAGGGGAAGCTAAGGTGGCAGTTTGTGGCTGCAATGCAGTGCACTCTCTTCCTTGCAAGTGTATGTTGGACATCGCTGGGTACAAAGGAAGCATAGCTTAACACTAGTGTTGTACCAAAACAGGACACTATAGTGTCCTTTTTCCTAGTAAATAAAAAAAATCACACATATTAATCAAATAAAATTTTGAAAAAACCTTAAAGCCCCATAAAGACCTATACTTAGATGCTCTATAAAAAATATATATTTAAAAAATAACCTTTTTTGATAACTCAAAATATAGAAATGATTGATTATGGTTGAGAAAAACTGTTTTTCTGTAAACTTATATATGATAAGAAAGAAATATCTCCATAAAAAGAATTTTCCTCTTATTGGAATCTTTTTTCTAATGTTAATTTAATGTCATATAATCATTTAAGACAAGTCTTGGGAACTAGAAAAATCATTTTTATATTAAAAAAATTAGTACAATATAGGGTGCTCATTATATATGATAAGAAAGAAATATCTCCATGGAAAGAATTTTCCTCTTATTGGAATCTTTTTTCTAATGTTAATTTATTGTCATATAATCATTTAAGACAAGTCTTGGGAACTAGAAAAATCATTTTTATATTAATAAAATTAGTACAATATAGGGTGCTCATTATATAGTTATACACTTTACCAGCCTTCTATAGGATATTGATTCATAAAAACACTAAAATGGTTTGTGTTTTATTTCAAAAACCATCATATAGTAGCATAAAGATATGCTAAATATCTTTGAACCAATAATTTTTGTATGTATCTCACATCCTAAAAAATTAGGTTTTCTCAATGATATAAGGTCTATATTATGAATTAAAATAATTTTATAAACATTGTAAACGACTTGATATAGGAAAAACTAGCATATTAACTTTAATCATGTAGCATATGCAATATTTTCTCATAAAATGACCTTTTCTTAGCATAGAAAAAAAATGGTATTGTTTAACTTGAAGAAACGACATAGAAATTCGACTCCTAAGGTTGTCAAAAAAAGTTGTAATAATATCAAATAGTATTTTGATAATAAAAAATGATGCTTGTTCATACCATCACTTTGCAAAATAATTCATAGATGATAAGACTATCATATCACAAATGAGATTCATTTTATGCCGTAAACCTAGTAAAATTCATTACAAATCTCTAATTATGGATAGAAACATGTTGACATATATAAAACAAAAGATTTATTGCATTTAGACCAATGAAAATTACAAGATCATGATTTTAATAAAAAATAACCACTAACTTACATCACTGTAATTTTTGTGCCAGTATTGAAATAAGCATCATAAAATTAGTGAATAAATATTAAGTTTTATATCCTTTCATCAAAACTATATTTTTAAAAAAATATTCAACCGTTATGCCAAGATGTTGCAAAGTTACATTTATAAATGGTTCCTTCTAATAGTCTAAAAAATTCATCAAACATTGTCTCTTTTTCAGGACACTAAAGTGTCCAATTACAACACTAGTGTTAAATCTTCAGTTTTTTCTGGATCTCCAGTGATTTGTGAGACCCAATCACTTATAATATAGGTCGGCATGCTCTAAGTGTGGTACCAGTCTCCAACAGCCAGCCCACAGTATATATGCCAGGTATGGCAGGCTGCAAGACAACCAACAAGCTCCCATCTGGGATGTTCATGGTTAGTGTGTCCCCAGAAGATCTGGCATGTATCAGCCAGAAAGTTTGCTCAGTGTCTATCTCTTCCCAAATACGCTCATTGTCCATTGCTAGTTCTGTGAGAATGCTCCAAAGAACTGCATGTCACATCACTCTTTTTTCAGCACCTGCTAAGAAATTAAACGAATCTGAGCCAGGTATTTTGGTCAGTCATATAAACACTGTTTTTATCTCCATTTGGTGACATGGTGTTGAGTGTGTTCTATTTCAACTGCCAGCCATGTGCCAACTGTTGTATTGTAAAGTAGGGCTTTCCAAATATGATGGCTCATGAGAAGTAAGCATGATGTCACAAATATAATGGCTCCTGGCAATATTGGTCTTATTATGATGAGAAATACTTCACATAAAGTGTCCAAACGATAGTGTGCCTTTACTCTGATCTTGTACGTAATCCTGAAGAGATTCAATAATCTACATTGTCATAGTCGCTGATGTCCTACCTTTTGGAGATCCTACCATAAATAATGTTATCTTCTCCTGGCTCCCCAGCCTTCTATTTTACCTTGTGTGTCGATCCAGTGATTTAAAGGCCTGGAGGGTTTGTTATGGTGTGTCAAATTAATCTCCCACCAGTTTCAAAGGAATATGAGAAAGGGGGGACACATCTCTCTCATTGAAGATTCATAATGTATATGGCCTTAAGGCTCAAGAAATGTGTTTGGGCCTATGTTTCTATGCTTAGTTCTGTGAGAGATTGTTCTCTGTGATAGATCTCGCTTTTCCTCAACCACCATTTTAGATTTGACACCTGTTGAACTTTCTTGGAGCTACTTTGATTCTTCCTTGGGTTATCTCACGCAATAGCAGACTCAAAAAATTTGAGACTCAACACCTTTACTTTTTTGTCTCCTGTATGTCAGAACCCTCTTTCCATATCTAATCTTTTGCAAGTGGCTTCATCCTTTTTGAGTGCTGATGAAGGCATATGGGTTATGAATATTTCACAGATCTCTCTTGACTCTTGAGATAGTTCTGGCAACTGCTGGTAATGTTGTGTGTCAATCTCGAAGTAAAAGAAAAGCATTCCAAACCAGCAAACATCCCTCTGTGGATGGTAAAATTACTATATTTAATGATGTTGACTATACCATTAATATATTTTTGTGGAATCTGTCAGTACAAATGTCAATACATGAATAGTCTGTTATTATTTGCATATGGACAAACCCTTTTCTTTCTTTAATTTGAACCAAGAGGATGAGGAGTTGGAATCTTAGATATATGGATTATCGTCTTTTTCCATGCATGCATACCCAACATACATGCATGTACATTTTGATCCTGATCCAATGATCTTGTTTGAATGGATTTGATACTGCATTGGGAATTCTTGTTGTCGGATGTCAAAAAGTTTTATGCACGATTTAGGAAGAAATACTTTCCATTTTTGGTTGAACACTGAAAAGGAAGTTAAGTTTTCTCAATGTCTGTTGGCAGGATTCACTAGCTTTGAAGGAACTCCTGTGCTGTTCTCCCTTTCTGACATGCAGAAAGCTACAAATAGATTTCATGCAGAGAATAAGTTGGGTGAAGGGGGGTTTGGATCTGTTTATAAGGCAATCCTCTGCTTAAAAACAGCTTTAAATACCTTGTGTAAGGTTTTATGAGTCTTTAGATATTGAAGTTGGTTTCTCACTGACAGGGACTCTTGCCAGATGATTCTTACGTTGCAGTGAAAGTCCTATCTGTGGGCTCCCGTCAAGGACAGCAAGAATTTATGAACGAAGTGAAGTTAATCACAGCAGTACAACATAGGAACCTCGTCAAGCTGAAGGGTTGCTGTTTGGAAGGAGGACAAGCAATTTTGGTTTATGAATACCTTGAAAACAGTAGTTTGGACAAGATTCTATTTGGTAAGGCGATGATCCATGTCATTCTTCTTTCCATTCATTTTGTCCTGCTGATTAAATTGAAGATTCATGTCTGTCCCACATTGTTCTACCAGCCATATCTGGAAATGAGTCTTCTCCTTCTCTTCGCTTTCCCTCTTCTTCTTTCTGTTCTCCTTCCCCAACTTCTTCTCCTCCTCCTCCTTCTCCTTCTTCTTCTTCTTCTACTTCTTCCTCTTCTTCTTCTCCTTCATTCTGCTCAGCTCCCTCTTCTTCTTCCTCCTCCTTTTTGTTCTCCCTCTCTTCCTCATCCTCTTCTCTTTTATTGTTTCATCTCTATTGCTCGGATGGGGGAAATTGCATGATCTATGAGCAAGAGGTTGGAGTGAGATAATTAGTACTCATGTTTAGTTGAGTATCACCTTGAATTCATGTCATGACAGATTTAAGATGAAAAAAGTCACTGGAGATAAGGGTTACTCATCATTATTGTTCAATGTAAATGGAAAGATATAATGTCAATAGCTTTTTCTCAAGTAGTTTAATAACAAGGGGTTCATTTTTTATATACTAGTCATATTGTTAGATATTGATGTTGTGACTCTTTTGAAACCAAGCTTATGATTATATATGGAGATAGATATTGAGGCCTTTGATAATGTTTTCACAAACGATTTGTATCATGCCATAAGTTCCACATGGCATTTTCAAGTACGAGTTTGTTTTGCTGCCTATGTAGTGGAGGCACCCTTTCATGCATTAGGATACATGAGGAAAGTCCAAGATATGCATGATGATGGTGTTGTTTATGGCCATCCAAAGTTCTCTCAAAGTCAAGCGATCTGCCCTCTTTGTACAACCGAACCACTATGCATTGAGAGTTGGGCATTCTCCACAATTCCAATGTATCAAAGACGATATAAGAGACTTTGCTCACTAGTGAGGGGAATAGATACGGAGATATACATCAGAGTGAAATGGATCAAATCTAGAGAGCAATTCCCATTGTATGTGTTGTATTAAAAAGGTTATTTATTGTGTTATATGCCTTTTGGATATGGTATTCATTGAGTAATGTATAACTATCACATCCACCTTAGTTAGTCATCAAATAAAATAAGTCTCATCGCACAATCTTGAGCTTGATTGAGGGAGCATAGGATTACCTAGAGCAGATAATTCAAGCATCCCTAGCACTGGCTCCACCTATGTACCACATCCTCCACCCCCCCCCCCCCCCCCCCCCCCATTGCCAGTGGAATCTCGATGGAGCTAGTAGACCGATGCATTGTCATGTTTGTACTACCCTCACGATATAGACATGCATATACCCCAAGAGATTGGGCTCCATTGCCCCACCATCACTCATGTTTGAAACTAGATTGTATCAGCTTTTTATGATCTTGTTTTATCTTTGTGACAGCTAGATGACATCCGCATCATGTATCCTATGTTTGTCTCATAGGCGGAATTTTGCAGATGTAAACTCTCTCTCTCTCTCTCTCTCTCTCTCTCGTGCTTTGGTTGAGGGATTACTCGACTCATGGACTATGCATACCATTACGCCTATCCATAAGTCCGGCGATATGATGGACCCAGGGAACTACAGGACTATTATGATAGGCCATATCCTGGCCAAGATCTATGGGGCAGTACTAGAGGCAGAGCTCAGTACACACGCTGAGGCAGCGGGGATCAGAGCACCCGGCCAGGCAGGCTTCTGCCGCACTTTCTCCACCATCGACCACATCTTCGTGCTTCGTTGCTTGATTGAGAGCGCGAAGGCGAGGAAGCAGAGACTATACTGTTGCTTTGTGGATTTCCGCAAAGCCTTCGACATGGTCCCTCGAGAGAGACTACTACGGAGGCTCCAGGAGTTACAGCTTCCATCAGACATGCTATGGGCCATCCACGCTTTGTATGCACGAGTCACAGGCAGGGTACGCTGCCCCGGCGGTCTATCAGACAGCCTTGTTAGCACCCTCCTCCTCCTCCTTCTTGGCTTCTTGGGCACCTACTCCTCCTCATTCTCTCTTGGCTCTTGGCTTGGGCGACTCCTCCTCCCCTTCCTAATTTCTTGGGCGACTACTCCTCCTTATCATCCTTCCTAATTTCTTGGGCGACTACTCCCCCTTATCCTCCTCCTTGGCTTCTTCGGTGTCTAGTCCTCCTCTCCCACTGGAGTAACCTCTTCTTGGGCGAAGAATCCTCCGGGGCGACCTCTTCATTGGGGCAATTTCCTCCATCAGAAGTAGTTCCAAAGATGGTCCATGACCCACATCAGAGCTAGCAAAGAGAAGAAGCTAAGCCCTAAGAAGACACCAATCAAGAGTTACCACAGAAGAAGGCCAGATCCTTACCTAACACCCATAAGAAGTCTATCTGTCTCAAGCCTAGTCTCTAGAATAGAAGGGTTAGACGACAATGCTAAAACTCAAAAGACTTTACCTCAAGACACTCTTCTTAATAAGGCTATGGCAGAGGAACTTTCCACTCTTTTGTCAAGAATAAATATTAGATTTTCTTCATTTCATGGGGGTGCTAATGAAGATCTTGAAGATCATGTACGACGATTTCTTTCAATTTGTAAGAGTAGGGGCTTACAGCAACGTCAGGACGCATTCCTTGCTCTCTTTCCATCAACTGTTGAAGGACTGGCAGACAAATGGTTCAGCCAATACGCGGAAAACCATTTCCAAACATGGGAAGCATTGAGGACCGAATTCACATACGCATTTCGGCCAGGTAACTCTACAGAATGACGTTAGATGAACTTGAGAATCTAATCTTGCATATGGGAGAATCATTTTCAGAACTTATGACGCAGGGAAGGTCACTCGTGGCAAGATTGCCGGAACCACTAGGGGATTTCCTTGTTAAGAAGTGGGTGGAGAAGGCTTGCCGAAATCCACACAGCAGAAGCTGAGAGAGTTGCTGAGACCAGATGCCACTTTGAGAGAATTTGAAGCAGCTGCCACAAGGATTGAGGCTGCACGGGTTCATTTTGGAGCACATCCGGGAAAGACTTCCCCCCAAGATGAAGACATGGTGACTTCCTTGAGGAAGGAACTAGAGACCTTAAAGCTTCAAAGAAATCGAGAAGAGGACAAGGGTACTTCGGAAGGTCTCGCTCAAATACGACAAGAGCTTGAAGAACTCAAAACATTAAGGGAGGTAAGAACTGGACTATGGTGTTCTCTCTGTAGTACCCAAGGACACACATCACAAGAATGTCCAAGGAGGCTAACATGCCAGTTTTGTGGCAAGGGTGGCCATGAGGCCAAGGATTGTTATTTTCTGAAGGGTCTTGGAAATCAGGCTATGATGCAAGGACAACCACCGGCAGCTCAATGGGTAGGGGTGGCTCAGTCCTCCTTGTTAGGGCAACCACCCTTACCATCCACTACAACACCTCCTGTAACAACTTTTTACACCAATCAAGGACCTCAACGGCAAGAAAGTAGGCCTCGTCAGAACCGACCACCTAGGCCTATAATGTGTTACAGATGTGGGGAGTATGGACACTTCCAAAGTAAATGTTCACTTCCTGAGGATGCTCCACCATGCAAAAATTGTCCTGAGACACTGGATCATTATACAAAGGACTGCCCAAAGTCAATGCCGTCTACAAGCACACCAGGTAACTCCTGCACCCTACATATGATCACAGTATCTAATGATGAGGGCAATGTAGACTCTCCAAGTGCCCGAGTAGTCCAACTTGAGGAACTTCCCGGAGTAATGACTAGGGCACAAAAGCAGAAGGAAGCTTTAAAAGATGCTTCCAAAGAAGCAACAGATTCAACAAAGGACAAGGGGAAAAGGACCATGGGGCATGAACCTTCTCAGGTAGTCAACCACAACCAAGACAAGGAGAAAATCTCACTTGGAAGAGTAGGATACTAATGAGCAAGTTATTGACAAAGCTTACCAATAGGTATCTTTATATAACTTGTTAGCTATGAGTCCTGGATTCAGAGGAGAAGTAATGGCTGCCATAAATGGGTTAGACCTTGGCACCATATTAAGTGGCGGGCAAGGCTTCACTTCTTTAAATTCTCAACAAATACCTATACCTGCAACTTATAGCTCAGAACCATCTAGGATGGCACCTCTTACGGATTACAAGAGCCCTAGATTGACTGTAAGTATCAAGGGAACTCCCTTGGTAGGAGTTAAAGTTGATGGGGGATCTGGTATTAATCTGATGCCTGAGTACACAATGACATTGCTAAATCTGAAACCAACTAAGGATGCTCATTTTACGGTATCATTGGCAAACCAAAGCAAAGTAAGCCCACTAGGCATAGTAGAAAAGGTTGAAGTCGTCATCCATAAGCTTAAATTTGTGTTGGATTTTGTGGTAATAACACTCCCAAAGGTGAAGGGAGGATTTCCTCTTTTGATAGGAAGGCCATGGCTACGCCACAGTAAAGCGGTACATGACTGGGGTAGTGACACCTTATGGGTGGCCGGACCAGACAAGGTGATGAGACAGCTTCAGATGGAAGGAGGAACAGATGAAGCCCTAGGTACTTCTCAAGTTGTTCTACATCAAGAGCAAACTACGGAGGAAGACAAGGAAGATAACAATGGAGAAGAGGAACAACAAACTATACAAGAAGGAGCAAACATTTGGGCCACACCTCCTCCACCATGGGTTCTGGAAAATCAAGAAATAGAAAGGGCGCCTTCACCTCCCTGGGCATCTCCACCTCCTAATCCAAATTGGGCGCGTGCTCCACCTCCAAACAATTGGGAGACTCCACCTCCACCTCCAAACAATTGGGCGACTCCACCTCCTATTTGGGCGCCGCCTCCACCTCCAAGCAGCTGGGCGACTCCACCTCCTAGTCCAAGCTGAGCGCCTCCGCCTCCAAGTAGTTGGGTCACTCCAGAGGCTTGGGCTCCATACTCTGCTCAAGGGCCTCCACATTGGGCACCTGAATGGGCAGCTTATCCTCCATCTTGGGCTACCCCTACAATTGGTTGGGCGGCCCAATGGGCATCTGGGAAGCCTCACACAGAGCCATATAAAACATCACCTGACTTCAAGAAAGAAGTTGATATAGGAGAAGAAATATCTAATGAAGATCTAGGCGACATCATGGATTGGATTGAGGAGACCAATAATGTTTCATGCTTTACAATAGCAATCAAGGAAAAAGAAGAAGAAGAACCTACTTTGGTGGAGACTGTGGTATTAGGAGAACCAGCCAAGGATTTCCGAAGAGGTAAAAATTTTGAAAGGAGTTGAAGGAAGACAACGGATTGAAGCAAACCAAAGAGAAGAAGAACTAGCAGAAAGCATTTTCCCATTGGTGGAAGTTCCAGTAGGATGGACACAGGAAAAGACCCAGGAAATCACCATCAATGATAGTCCAGCATTCACCAAGCAAATGTTGTTTAAGGACGAGGAAGAGGCAATTTTGGAGCCAGTTAAAGAAGTCAACTTAGGGGAAGAAGAAAATCCACAAAATCTTCTACTGCCATGTTGGTTGTGGGACCACCCTCTTCTTCTCACAGAGGTAATAACATTCATGAATAATTTTAAAGATGTATTTGCATGGAGTTACAAGGATTTGATAGGAATACCAAAAGAACTGGGAATACATACTATTCCTCTAGTGGCAGAAGCTCGGCCATCTCGATTCTCCTCCTCATTCTAGCCTCCTTAGAATCTCAATAGGCAACCCTTCTTCACTCACTTCTACCCTCCGCAACCTACCTTCCAAATCCCACCTGGGGCGACCCTCCTCCCAACTCTATTCTCTAACCTTGACACCTACTTCCCACCTAAGGCGACCTCTCCTCCCAACTCCCACAATAGGGCGACCCTCCTCCCACCTCTCACATTAGGCGACCCTTCACCTTGGGCGACCCTCCTCCAACTTTGCTTACCTAGGGCGACCATTCCTCCAATTGGCCACTAAGTTGGGCGACCCTCCTCCAACTTTGCTTATCTAGGGCGACCATTCCTCCAATTGGCCAATAAGTTGGGCGACCCTCCTCCAACTTTGCTTGAATAAGGAGACCACTCCTCTTAGTTGCCACTAATTAGGCGACCCTCCTCCACCTCTACTCTCTACCTAGGCGACCCTACTCCCACCGCTACTCTCATCAATTTAGGCGACCCTCCTCCCTCCTCCCTCTACCTAAACCATCACCTTCCCCTACCTAGGCAACCTTCCCCTCACTTCCACTCTCATAATATTGGCATCCCCTCCTCCCACCATGGGTGACACTTCATCCCACCTCTCAACATGGGCGACCTCTCATCCACTTTCACCTTGGCATTTCCTTCGGCGACCTCACCTCCTCGTCTTCTCCTTTCTCTCAACATGGGCGACCTCTCCTCCACTTTCACCTTGGCATTTCCTTGGGCTACCTCAACTCCTCCTCTCCTCCTTTCTCTCAACGTGGTCGACCTCTCCTCCACTTTCACCTTGGCCCTTCCTTGGGCTACCTCAACTCCTCCTCTCCTCCTTTCTCTCAACATGGACGACCTCTCCTCCACTTTCACCTTGGCCCTTCCTTGGGCGACCTCACCTCCTCCTCTCCTTCTTTCTCTCAACATGGGCGACCTCTCCTCCACTTTCACCTTGGCCCTTCCTTGGACGACCTCACCTCCTCCTCCCCTCCTTTCTCTCAACATGGGCGACCTCTCCACCTCCCCTCACCCTCATTTGGGCGACCTCTCCAAGTCCCCTCATCATCAATTGGGCGACCTCTCCACCCCCTCATCCTAACTTCGGCAACCTCTCCACCTCCCTTCATCCTCAATTGGGAAACCTCTCCACCTCCCCTCATCCTCAATTGGGCGACCTCTCGACCTCCCCTCATCCTCAATTGGGCGACCTCTCCACCTCCCTTCATTTTCAATTAGAGATCTCTCAAACTCAGCTCATCCTTCATTTGGGCAAGCATCCCCACTCCTCGGGACCACCTCTTGTTCCACCCCTTTCCTTCTAGACTCTTATCACCAATCCTTCTTAACTCTAACTCGCTAACCCTTATTGGAGACCACCAACTATGCCACGGCCTCCTCTAGTTATAACTACATTTTGTTCTCTTGTAAATGTTTTCTTGTTGTAACAACTGAGTATTGTACTCCCTTATCTCTCCGAGACGGAGAGACACTAGTGTCGGGCAACCTGTAGAATAAATTTTTGAAGGATAGAGTAAAGGATGGCACTAAGGAACCAAATAACAAATTGGGTGTCACTCGTCCAAATACTGGAGTTGGGTGTTAGTCGTCCAAATACTGGAGTTGGGTGTCAGACGTCCAAATTCTGGAGTTGGGCGCCAGACGTCCAAAATCTGGAGTTGGGCACCAAGACGTCTAGATGGTAGAGTTGGGCGACTGCATGCCATGCCCAGACAAGAAGACCTGACAAGGCGGCCAAGTGGGACCCAGCCACTCATCGTTACACGACAAAGTCTGGTACTGGCGACGGCCAGGCTCACAAATTAAACCGCCTAGTGCAAGTATTGCCCACTACCCCCATGTAACAGACTTCTCTATTGTACTAGTTCCTCACCTCTCTCCTATAAAAAGGGGAAACCTCAAGAGAGAAATACATGAGATGACACATGAGACACAGGGCATATAGTGCACACTACAGGAGAATATAGCTGAGAGTGAGAGCGGGCACGGAGTCGGTAGAGAGTAGAGTCCTGCTCATGTTATTTGCTTATGCTGCTTATGTTATTTGCTGATATTACTTATGTGAAAACACTTGGAGTTGCATTCTATTGTTCCTTTGCTTGATATGATCAGCTGTGCGATGCTTAGTTGTGGTATGATTAGCTAATGGCTGGTATTTAGATCGTGTTATATTTGGCTTCCTAGTTAGTGTTGTCTTGTGCTCTATTATGTTGCATGTTTGATGTTGTTATGATTCTACTGTAGTTCCTAGTAATGACATGGAGGCTTGGTGATATGTGTTTCTTATGGTAATGTGTTTCATGTGCTTACATGTGCTCCAAGAGTAGTGCATTTTGCATGCACCCACACACTTCATTTCACCACCTACACCCCCCCCCCCCCCCCCCCCCTCCCCTGAGCTCGCGCCAAACTCATGCAGAGCAAGCCTTTGGTAGCACATGATATCATCGGGGAAGAGCAACGATACCATCGATGCTATTAGAGGCACTCTTCAAGACACTACGCCTATTACACAGGTTCTACAGCATGGACACAGATCAGATGAGTATCAAGCTTTCCAAGCATCACGCGACATGGCGCTAGCAAGAGACCTCCACATGGTACGCACACACACAAGACTAGCTAGCCCACCATGGATTTGACATAGACAGACTACCACGAGTGCAATATGACTTAGAGGCCCCCACATATTCACTCTCCCATCACGAGAGAAATTGGATCATTGGTTAGGAGATATGGCATGCATACATACAGAGGGCATGGATGAGCCAGAGTGATACATTGCCACTGAAAATGCTCCACAACCCTGAGCATTTTCTACAAATCTCAGACAAGGGCTTCATTGAGACTCCGTGCTACATGTAGACATACCTACCACACCACCTTCGAGTCGTCGTTGGGAAGCTTCGAGTTTCATCACATCAGCTCAAGATCGAAAGGGGTGGGACCAAGGGAGTCCATTGAGAGGAGAGGTGGTGCCGAGTATGCCATACAAAGATAGAGAATGAGGAGCACTTTGTTACCATGTGTCGAGCATACTCAGACCTACGAGCATAGTTTGAGATGGAGGAGTCACTATAGTTGTCCATGATCAGTGGAGACCAGTGGAGGTTGGGATGCTTCCTCACGATAGCATATGAGAGACGAGAGCATACGCTAGATAGGGATGAGTATTCAGCAGACCATTATTTTGTTCTTTCAGCGAGATGGGCCACATCATACGGGCCCGCCTCCTAGAGGCATAGGGCGAACGCTCAAGTAGTCATGGCACAGAGAGTGGAACGCCAACCATATATAGTTGGATACCGACGACCACGACTATACGAAGAGGATATCTCACGCATCATAATAGCCCATGACAACATGATGGAGCAAAGGTGCACCACCACCACTTCGGCAGCCTTCCTTCAACAGGCACTCAGACCACTGCCGATGTACCACATACTCCACCCACCTTCAACCATCATGAGTAGTTAGGATATGCATATCCACTCCCCCCCATGGGCCCCCCTGTATTAGGTGGCCATTACATCCAGAGTCAGAGCCATGCTTCCCCATGCACCACTACATTCTCCCAACTACTCCCCATCACCCGGTACACTATCCTTTGGTTGTTTCCAGCCTTTTTCAGCCTACGCAGTTTTGTGTGACTAGTGTCTTTCCTTTCTATTTCTACATAAAGGTTGCCACAGTTATACATTGTTTTGTCTCATAGGTCAATTTTGGCCTTCCGAAGATGTTAATCTCTCTCTCTCTCTTTCTCTCTCTCTCTCTCTCTCTCTCTCTCTCTCTCTCTCAGATCTGCTGTTAGAGTTCCCTCTTCTTCTTCTTTTTTAGGGTTCGAAAATCGAAAACTCATGAAAGTCTTGAGAAATCGAAAACTCGTGAAAGTCTTGAGTTAAGCCACTGAAGTAGAGTGTCCCTAGCCCGGACCAATAACTATCGCCCACAGTTATTAGCCACTCCCACCCTTACTCCATCGCGCATCGGGCGCGCTCCCGTCTTCATCGCAAGTCTTTAGGCTCAGCACACTGAGCATTTTTTCATCTTCGAATGCAATGAGCGCTACGGCTAAGAAGGACGATTTGACGTAATGGAGGACAAACTGACCATAGCTATCAAAGAAAACAAGAAGATGGTGGACTCCACTATCACAGCCATAGAGTATGAGAGGGAGAGAAACAAAGAAAAAGAAGAATGGGCTAAGAAAAGGGAAAACATGAAAGAGGAATTGGAGCTCCTCAAAGCTTCAATGGTCTCTCTCACACCCGAAGAGGGAGAGATTAATATGAACAAGACAGAAGCTCTAAAAGAAGAACTCACCAAAGCTTTGACCGCAAGCATGGAAAACAAATTAGAAGCTACCAAAGAAGGATGGATCGACATAGTGAAAAAGAACATCAAAAAAGAAGCCAAAGAGGAAGCACAAAAGGAAGAAGCACTCATCGTGCACACCACCATTGAAGAAGAAAAGATGAGACATGCCCGTCGTCTCAATGTACGCATCACGCGCATTGTAGAAAAAGAAGGCTCTACACCCGAGTCCGACGGGAAGACACTATGCAAGATGCTCGGCTACAAAGAGGACTCCCCTCCATTTATCAAGTCTTGGAGAACGGGACGAGACCCCACGAAGAAGAGAGCTCTCATTCTACACTTCCCTTCAGAAGATGTAAGATCTACTTTCCTACGCAAGAGGGTGATTGTGAGAGCACTTGATGGCCCCCCCATCTACCTTGATGATGATCTCACACCCATGCAAGTAGCACACCGCCGGGCATGCATGCCGAGAGTACACCAAGCTCGGAAAGAAGGAAAGAAGGCTTCATACAGAGATGGTCGTGTCATCATTGATGGCAAGGCCATCCCATAGGGATTCGCGGCCTGTGAGACACTCGAGGAGATACACCTTGCAGTTTGGAACTGCAATGGAGATCTATGGACACACCCAGAGAGGCTGGAAGAGGTGCTCAAAGGCAAAGACATCATTATGCTCACCGAGACACATGAGAGCCCGGACCGGGGCCTTCCTCGAGTCCACGGTTTCCAGAGGGAGTCCACATACAGAGGCTGTACACGTCAGCACACCACCAGAGGATCAGGAGGAGTAGCCATACTCTTCAGAGATGGACTTCAAAGCAGGATACAGATAGTCACACGTGACTCACAGGCCAGATATCTTTGGATTCGACTCCAGCTCTCACATGAGCGGATCATCTTCATAGCTTTATGCTACTTTGCTCCCTCTAGCTCTCGCTTCGCTATCAGAGACTTCAATGCCAGGACAGGCAATGATCAGTGTGAGATATTTGACCCAGAAGACCCACAGATACTACGTACGATAGAGGATGAGTCTACAACTCGAGCTTCAGCTGACTCTACACACACTCATTATGGCACTCACTTACCCAGACTAGGCTCTCGACATAATCTCGTTATCTATAACGGGATGGCTCAGTGGCCTACCTCAAGAGGATTGACATGCATACCACACTCAGTCACAGATGGAAGGGGAAGTTCTGTAGATTACGTCATGGGATCTAGAGAGTCCATTCACCTACTTACCTCATTCACCATCCCACCCATACCCATTGGGGCCGATCACGCATACCTCGCTCTCTCCCTCAAGGGAGACACCCCTACACGCACACCCGCAGCACGCATCCCACACACCACCATCCACTTCACACACGAGCTAGCTCACATATATGCGGCCCAAGTCGAGAAGGGTCTTCTCTTGCTTCACCCTGACACTCCACTATCCCTACTCAACTCACAGATAGCATCAATTCTTCAGACATCCGCCATCAGCTCCTTCCCACACACCATCCATTCTGGTCACACACCTCCTCCCGGGACTATGCCACAACATTGTTGGTATGATGAGGAATGCAGAGATACTTACCGCCGACTACGAGCTTAGCGAGCATTGGGAGAGATCACAGAGAGACAGGCCACGGGACAGATGAAGACTCTCACACGTCAGAAGAGGCGAGCCTTTGAGGAGGCATAGGTGCTTGAGCTATACCATCTCTTTATGAGTATGGACGGTGCCGCAACATGGCGTACCCTACGAGAGCCACGCCCGACCACACCTATTGGGGACCTACACACATGGCATGATTATGCTCATAGATTATATGAGGTGCCTGGGCAGCCTCCCATTCCCACTTGAGCCTCGCCCTACTAGTTCTTCTCTTTTCACAGCAAAGATGGTTGAGAGGGCCATTGGACGACTGAGACATGGACGTTCGACAGACCATACGGGATTGCAGAGCGAGCATCTCATATATGCAGCCTCCACTATAGCCCCGATGATTGCACATGCCTTCAACCGGGCTATAGGGGAGGGCTTCCCAGAGGAGTGGACTAGGCACACCATTGTGCCTATCCACAAATCTAGCGACACCCTGGATCCAGGGAATTACAGGACCATCATGATTGGCCACACCATGGCCAAACGATACGGTGCCATACTTGAGGCAGAGCTCAGCTCATATGCAAAGATTGAGGGGCTACGAGCAGGAGGCCAGGCAGGTTTTCGGCGAGCTTTCTCTACTATTGATCACATCTTTATTTTGCGCTGCCTCATTGACGGGGCAAGGGTGCGGAAGAAGAGACTATATTGCTGCTTTGTGGACTTCCGCAAAGCTTTCGATACAGTGCCACGAGAGAGGCTCTTCCAATGCCTTCAGAGCTTGGGAGTACCATCAGGGATGATTTGGGCCATCTATGCACTCTATGAGCAGGTGACTGGGAGAGTACAGTATCCAGGAGGTATGTCTGAGGCCATTGCTAGCACCATCGGTGTTAAGCAAGGCTGCCCGCTCTCTCCCACTCTATTTGCTCTCTACATCGATGAGATTGAGGACTACATTCTCCGAGCTTGAGGGGAGGGTGCAGACCTCGCAGGTACACCTGTCCACATTTTATTATATGCCGATGACATTGTCTTGATTTCAAAGTCACCCGATGGATTACAGCGCCACTTGGATGCCCTCGATGAGTTTTGTACACAGAAGGGCTTGATAGTAAACCTTGGCAAGACCAAGGTCATGATCTTCCACACCTCCCCCTTGGTGAGGAATGGAGCAGGATTCACAGCCGGCGGTGGACAGATTGAGGTGGTCACTTCCTATGTCTACCTCGGAGTCACATTCACGAGCTTACATGGCCCCTTCAGCATGAGACAGGCAGCCACCGATAGACTCACACGAGGATATGCAGCTTTAGCCATGTTAGAGCGGAGATGTCACTAGGCACACTTCCAGGAGCCCCGCACGAAGGGGTGGTTATTTGACACACTAGTCAGACCAGCTATGATGTATGCTGCGACAGTTTGCCCCAGGCCTCACAGTCACCCAGTGGAGTGCGATCGAGAGGCCCGAGGTACGTATGATCTCGCGACTATTTCACGGGAAACAGTCGGTACCACATGACATCATCAGGGCAGAGCTAGCTGCACCACCCATGGTAGTAGATGCACTATTCCAGACTATCTGCTTTATTCAGAGGATAAGGGAGCTCCCTACAGACAGACTCACACGCAGAGCTTTTGAGGCATCTATACAGATATCAGAGTCAGGATATGAGAGAGCTTGGTACACTCAGGTTAGAGTATGGTTTGATAGTCATGGGCTTGATATAGACAAATTGCCGCCTTTTCAGTACGACCCAGACTCACCTCACATCCACCTCTCTCGTCATGAGAGGAATGTTGTGCTGAGACAGGATCTTTGGCAGCACTACATTAGTCAGACATGGCACACACCACACATGGGATCGAGACTATTGCACTATCGAGACCAGTTCTTAGACATCCTAGAAGACGGTTTCATCCGGCGGCCATGTTACATGGATACTTACATGCCTCATAGCTCGAGGGTAGCGATTGGCTAGTTGAGAGTCTCATCACATAGACTAGAGATTGAGACGGGCAGAGCCGCAGACATTCTCGGAGAGGAGCGGATATGCAGGGTTTGCAGAGTAGAGATGGAGGATGAGGAGCACTTTGTATGCAGATGTAGCGCATATGATGGCATCAGAGGTTGATACGGGACTCTATTTACAGGGCAACCCACCCTCCGAGAG